>CM062246.1:505911-598961 GCA_031216285.1 Syzygium syzygioides
TATTGTACATTAGACTAAAGTTCATGGACCATATTGAACAAATAAAAAGTTTAATAATCATGTTGCACATTGAATCAATATTTAAGAATGATTTGTGTCATTATCCATTTTATTAATAATACGGAAATTTAAAAAAAATAAAGAATTTCATATGAAAAATTTTCTTTCTTTTGGTTTTATTAATAATACGGAATTTTTACCGTCGCCCGGGTCTTGAACTTGAGAGCTCATTTGACCAAATAACAAGAAATAGAAAAACTCGAGAGAGCTCAACTCAGTCGCCGGAGCTACGAGAGGTATAATACGTGACGAATGGCGAAGCCGGCCAAGAGACGGGACCGTCGCGCTGCACCGAGCTCCGCTTCGGCGCAGCACCGAAAAGCACCCGGCGCATCCGCCGACCACGACGTGCTGGGTGACTCCGCCTCAGATCGCAGGCTCATTCTCATCTTCGTCGTCTTCTTCGTGCTTTCTCCCGCCGTCGCCGTGCTCGTGTACCGTCTCAAGTACGCTCCGGGCACGGAGGCCCCAAGCTCCGCTGCACGAGGAGGAGGAGGAGGAGGAGGAGGGTTTGTCAAGACCGATGCGACTTACCAAGAAGTTCTGGCGGTAAGTACCGCTCTGCTTGGGGGAAAAAGTTTTCATCTTTCTTGTTGAATTTCGAAAAAAAAAAAAGCAGAGAGAGGGGGAGTTTTGAGTTTGCCCATGTCGTAATTTTGTGAAGAAATTCAGGAGAATTCCAGGGTCGCCGAGAATGCCTCCCGACGGAATTTCGGGAATCCGGTGCTTGCTTACATCACCCCATGGTAAGACCTTACTGAAAAATCCGGAATTGCTTAATCTTTGATGTGTTGTTGCTAAGTTCCACTAGAGCTTGCTCTTGTTTCTAGCGTGGAGCTTGTATCAGTTGCTTTGGAAGTGTTTCTAATGGTTTGATGAATTGTAAGAGATTGGTCTGTGTTCATACAAATTGGACACTTTGGAAATTCGGTGCTTGCGTTTGGTCGACAAATGTAGTTCCCGCTGGCATTGGTATAATATTGTTGTTGTCATTTAGCTTATTTGGTGCAATACACCTACTTCAACTTAGGTTGCCTTTCAAGTTTCGGATTGGATTTTACAATACCGGTGCTTCAATCTTTTTCTTGCGGTGTTTGTGAACGTTGAGATGTTAAGATTCTTGTTTGAGGGAGATCCTGAACATAAAAAACCTGAACTTTGCAGGAACTCAAAGGGCTATGAGATAGCAAAGCGGTTCAACTCCAAATTTACACATTTGTCACCTGTGTGGTATGAACTCAAAAGGTATGCCCAACTCCCATATTTCATTCAGCCATTAGATTTGTTAAGTCTAACCCACATCACTTAAGTACGTGGTTATAATGTGCCTTAAATACATATAATCTCCCTTAACCTGATAGTTTAAGCTTTTGGGTTACAAACATTCGAGCATGATATTAGAGTCTAAGTCAATAGTTGAAATCCTGGCACTCCTCTCTCAAGCTCAATGCTCATGGTGGGTTACAACAACTTCCTCGCACGATAAGGGCCATGCTCATTTCACAATATAGAGCCGAGTTAATCACGTGTGTAGGAGTGGCTTGCACATGAGGAGGAGTGCCAAGTATAATCCCACATCACAGAAATATGTGGTAATAATGTCCTTTATATACACGTAGTCTTTCTCCACCTAATAGCTTAAGTTTTTGGTTTAAACTTTCTAACAAGCTGTGTTTGCTAATTTATGAAGTCTACTTCTCTATTGGTCTCTGAACTGCCTAACAGATCAATCTCAACTGCCTAACAGATCAATCTCATCTTTCCTTAGAAGAGGCAAGTCCTGGGAGGTTGGAGTGTGGTATTGCCTGGTTTTGCATATCCTCTGATAATTAACATCGAGAACTGATGTTAGAAAACGGTGTTTAGGCATTTTGGAGCTGTATCATTTTGTGTGAAAATATAGTTTTATTTTCCATAAATGTCTCCAGTGGCTGGATTTCTTCTTATGTTATTATGAGAAGAGAACTTTGGAATCTACAGTGGCAATATAATGATACCCACTCACCTGTGAATTCTCAATCCACAGCCAAGGAAGCAGCTTAACCTTGGATGGGAGACATAATGCTGATGCGGAATGGATCTCAGAGCTCAGAACGAAAGGGGATGCTCAGGTATGGTAATTTTATCATTTAAAACTTCAGGTTAAGGTTGACAAGTTGGATATTTTAATCTCTTAGATTGCTTGCTTGAGAATTTGCTTGGATGTTAACAAATTAAACTTAGTGCTGGCAAAGATGTTTTAGTTGAGGTGTCAAGGCCAGTGTACCTTCTACCTTTGCCTACTTTTGAGTTGCTACTTTAAGTCGTACTATAATCTGCAGGGGACCTTTGACCAGAGACCTGTCCATATTTTATGCTGAAGTTGTTATATTCTAAGTTCTTGGGTATTGTACTCTGTGATTTCAACCTAATGAATCTCTTTGTGATCAGGTTTTACCTAGAGTTGTTCTGGAAGCACTTCCTACAGAGCTGCTTAGGAAGAAGAAGCAGAGGGCTAAAGCTATTCAGCTGATAGTAACAGAGTGCAAGTAAGATTCCTTTGGCCTCAATGGGTTACTTCTTAAAAAAAGACAGTCCTATCACTTGATTTGTCTTCAATTAGATATCTGTAAGAAATTTACCTTGCAGTTTATTTGAGGTTTTCCCAACTGGAAGGTGATTTATATAACATGACGTAGAACAATTTCCCCTCTTTCAGCATCATCATGTCAATTCCCTTGTCCATTCTAAAATAAAGAAGGGGCCTTTTGGTTAGAAGTTTTTAAATGTTGGTTGATGCTGATAAAGGTTCCTTAGCATTTATCAACTCTTTAACTGCCCTTTGTCTTTTAGGGAAATGGGCTATGATGGCATTGTGCTAGAATCCTGGTCAAGGTGGGCTGCTTATGGGATCTTAGATGATCCAGATTTGCGGACTATGGTATGAATTTGTGCTTGAATCAAGAATTCAATCTCGATTATGCTGTTATTCAGAGTTTTCTAAAATCTATCCTAGTGTATCAGAATTTTTTAATTTTTTATGACCAGAATGTTTATACTCGATTGTGTGAATGATTTGCCTATTTTGTAATGCTGAGTTGATGTAGCCTGCTCCAACTCTAGATAGATAAATCTTTCAATATGGTCCCTATGAGCTCCAAGGATATGGTATTCTGATCCTTTTATCTTACTTGAAGAATCTGCTGTTTTGGATGCAGGCACTCCAATTTGTACAAGCACTTGGACGTGCACTTCATTCTGCCAGCTTGGATAGGAATGGGGGGCAAAACTTGCAGTTGGTCTATGTAATAGGTCCCCCACGTTCGAACAAGCTAGAAACGCATGACTTCGGGCCAGCAGATCTTCGAAGCTTGGACGGTGCTGTAGATGGCTTTTCTCTTATGACCTATGACTTTTCAGGCCCTAATAATCCTGGTCCTAATGCCCCTTTGAAGTGGATTCATTCCATAATGCAGCTGCATCTAGGTACTGGTGGGGATAAAGGACTTGCCCGCAAAATATTTGTTGGTCTCAACTTCTATGGAAATGATTTTGAACTTTCCGGAGGTACTTAATATTCCTCAATCATTTAGTATACTGTTGCTAATGTTGTTGAAAGAGCTACATGCATGAGGTGACAATTTAAATCCCGGTACCTCTTCAGTTGTTGTTTCTGACTTCAAGACTTAGTAGGTACTATGGATGGGCTAGGCTCATTCTATATCTGCACTTATCTGTGATTTGGGAAAAAGTGCTAGTGTTTTGAGGAAGAATGGTTTTGTGACATCATTCAGATGGACCAGTTTCATAAGTCATTTTATCTAGAAATTGATCTCAGGGGTATCAACCATGGTGAGTTTTAGATGTGATTCACTGATATTGACCCTGTCAAGTTCTTTATCATCTTGGTCCTCTTTACATTTGCGTAATGTCTTGGTCTTTTTGGTTGTTCTATTTGTATCATATCTTTTCCTAGAAATCCCCTAGGGATTCCTCTACTCATCAAACTTTCTCAAGAAAGTGTCAAGAAGAAGCACTCACATAGTATGGTGAATTCCTGTTTGACTTTTGTTGAATTCCTGGTTTAGGTGGTGGAGCAATTACCGGAGCAGATTACTTGTCTTTGCTGGAAAAGCACAAGCCTTTACTGCAGTGGGAAAAGAACAGTGAGGAGCACTTCTTCGTGTACACTGATCAAAACAGTGCCCAACATGCAGTTTTCTACCCATCATTGATGTCAATATTCCTCCGACTAGAGGAAGCACGTCATTGGGGAGCTGGCATCTCAATTTGGGAAATAGGGCAAGGACTTGATTACTTTTATGATCTTCTTTAGAACCTTGGCTTCACGGTTTTGTAGCCTGATTCTTGAAAGGTAAAGAAATTTGCCAAAATACCTTTCAACGGTTTTTTGACTTCAAAGGAATTATCTTTTTTCAGTTGAATGTCTGATCTTATAATTTGCAGAGGTAACAACAGCTCACAACCATGCCATCGCAATCCGAAAGGCGCAAAGACAGGGAGGAGACGTGACAGAATCATCATTCTCAATATGCAAGCTCATATTGTTACAATGGCTTAAGATTCAGTTCCCCTTAGTTCAGCAATCTTCTTTACTCATATTTTTCCCGTGACTATTCTAGTTGTGCAACTGCCAAGCGAGTGCTGCTGCTTCGTATCACGCGCAGATGAGTAATTTCTGCTTGTGCTATCTACCTAGTGAAAGAGGCCTTGTAACAAAAAAAACAAGGAAAGCGAGAATACAGGTTACAGCAGGAGCTTACGGCATCAATAATGAAACGTTGCTCTAGATTGTGACAGTAGCTCTTGCTCTTGTTTGGGCGGTTGACAACATGAATGAACCTGCTAAAGAAAGCCTTCCCCTTTCATTCTTTTTCTGAAGTTTTGAGGACGGTGCTCTTCTTTTTCTTGTGTCCCAAATTTGCCCTTTCGTCTTCTTGTGTGGCGATTTCAGTAGACAGGTGACTTTTGTTCTTTTGATAACTTGTTCTAGGTGTATGTTGTCTTAAATACCTAACGTTTTCCACTATAAGTACATTATTACTGGATATATCAATTTCAACGAGAGGTTTGGAGACTCCATTTTCAATTACCATTTCTTCGACCCTTTTTATGATATGCGGGAGACCGGGGCGTACGTGTGGAGTTTTACAAGTCAATGTACTTCTGGAATCCTGTACTGCCACTATGATGGCGTACTTTTTCTCGAGTGTTCCAAAACCTTTCACAAAGTTCTCTCAAATCTCAGCCACACGCGCGCAAAACCTTGGACATTCATCAGGCCTCCATATCCTAAGGTGATCACATCCTCAGTTGCCACGCGTCACGCTGCTATTGGTGAATTCCCACCCCCTTCTCATGCCACGTCATCTTTTCCTTCCGCTCGATGCAAAATCGATCAAATTGCACTCAACTGAAGCTAAGGTTTGCCTCAATCCGTCGACTTCCTCATCGCAGGAAAGACACCATACTGGCGATGAAGTCCGAGTTTTGATGGTGTCCCAAGCTTTTTCATCAGTTCATTGAGAACTCCATCAAGCATTTCGGTGTCATAAAAATTATGCCATGGAGGCCCTCAAAGCAGCTGGCTTGACACCAATCTCAGTCCTTTGTGACAGAAAAAGAGAACCCAGGAAAGTCTTGTCCCTCCCCTCAAATTCTCCACTCAAATTATCGAATTCCTCTTCTTCAAGCAACACTTCACCGAACTTTCGAGAGCCTGTGTCTTGGGGCTTCCATGGAGGTCTTGTTCTTGCATCGTCCCTTATTAACACTGGCTTGGCCAAGGCCTTGACATATGAAGAGGCACTGCAACAGTCAGTGAGCACCTCAGCCCCTGAGGGCGGCCTCGACTTTGATGCGCGTGGCGTTCTTGATAATGTCATCCGCTTTGCCACCGACAACCCAGCAGTCATAGTGGGCGGGGCTGTTATTTTGGCGCTTCCGTTGGTTCTGTCTCAAATTTTCAAGCCACCAAAGCCATTTGGTGTTGATTCTGCTAGGAATGCTTATGCAAAGCTCGGTGATGATGCGAGTGCTCAACTGCTTGATATAAGAGCCCCTGTAGAATTCAGACAAGTGGGTAGTCCAGACGTCCGTGGTTTGGGCAAGAAACCGGTTTCAATTGTGTATAAGGGAGATGATAAGCCGGGTTTCTTGAAGAAGCTGTCCTTGAAGTTCAAGGAACCAGAAAACATTACCTTGTTCATTCTTGACAAGTAAGATTACGTTAACTGATCAGAATGCCATTGTCCATAGCACATAGCTGATCTCTTTGTATACTTGGTTGGAATAGCCTCAATTCAATAATGGGAACGCGTGACACCTCTCGCACCTTGCAACTTAGTATAACTACTGGAGTAATCAGTATATATATATATATATATGCTAAGGCTTATTTGCATCCTCTAGACCTTCACTTGAATTTGATCCTGGGAGCAGCCCAGGATTTTTCAGAAAGCAGCATGATTTGCATAATTAGCAAGTAGGACATGGACATGGCAATGTCAAGTTAAAACATGACCTCTAAATTTGTAAGTTAGCATTCAGCTATTCACTAGACCGGAGACTTTCTTGATTGGAGCATGGCAAATGCCAAGCATAACTATGATCCAGCACAATTTGAGATTAAGAAATATCCTGAAATTAATCTAGAATTTGCCACTGTCGAACAAGAGGTGCCTAACAGAAAATTATTGAATGCCTTTTGTGCTAACCAGTTAAATGTGGCTTGATTCAGTAAACCTATTGATATCACAGTACACTTTTTACTATTTTTACCCTAGAACAGTTGTAGAAAACATATCTATGCATGTTTAATTTGTTAGTTCAGGAGAGTGAAATCGATAAATCAGTTTTTCTTTTTTTTGGTCAGAATAAATCAGGTTTAAACATTCTTTTTGCAGCAAAGCTGTGGAAACTCACATTGTTTTGTTTTGCTGGAAACCAGATTTGATGGGAATTCCGAACTTGTTGCAGAGCTGGTCACTGTGAATGGTTTCAAGGCAGCCTATGCAATAAAAGACGGGGCAGAAGGACCCCGAGGATGGATGGTCTTTGCCACATTTCGTTTTTCTTTAACCTATCTTTGGATCTTTTGTATGTGTTCTCATAATGATTTGCATGGACTGTGATATTGCAGAATAGCAATCTGCCTTGGATACCTCCAAGGAAAGCATTGAGTCTTGATCTTAGCAATCTCACAGAAGCTATTGGCGGAGCAATTGGAGTACGTATTTGAGCTTTTCACTTTACTTTGATATACTAGTTTTGTGATGATGGCTATTTATAGAATGCTTAAGGATAATGGTGCACAAACTGTCATGTCCCATGGATTTTTATAGATATAGAATGTTTCAGAGCTGAAGACAATAAGAATTAAAAGATTCTTGCTGAATTTGTGATATCAATGTGAAGCTGGCGGACAAAGTATATAGCTCACAAATATAATTGTGTTGCATCAGTCCATGACATCAGGAGAACAGCTATAGCACTAATTCTTTTGCCTTTGCAGATAGGGAATAAACTTCCTTTGCTCAGCTTTCTTTTTCCAAATGGAACAGTTATTGCTTAGTGGACACAGAAACATGTACTTAAAGGTTTAATTTGATACAAACTAACAGTAGGACATGAATAATGCTTTGCAGTCGACGTATGTATACCTGTCCATTGTCGCTTGGTGCTGGTTCTGATTTCTGAAGTAGTCTCTCGAGTAAAATTTACTGTGAATATGTGCTTGCAGGATGGCTCAGATGGCTTGTCGGTTGCCCTTGGTGTTGCAGCAGCTACTGGATTAGGTCTGCTGGCATTCTCGGAGGTGGGTTTGTTATGTCCTTTGTTCTTGACTCTTCTTTTCAAACCCATTTTTTATCTTCTCCTATAGCACTAATTGATAAGTACTTTGGCTCCAGTCTTGTTGGCTCCACTCAGCAAAATATTGAATTTAATTTTTCTTTTAGGTAGAGACAATCCTACAACTTTTAGGCTCTGCTGCAATTGTCCAATTTGTCAGCAAGAAACTTCTTTTCGCTGAGGTAAGGCTCCACTCTTGAGTACATTGTTTTTCTTGCATTGCTATGTTTTAAAGTTGATAGATGAGAGGCACTTCATAGAAAACATCTCTTTGTCAATGTAAAGTGATTCTGAGATACTGCTTCACATGCAATTTCTGTTGAACGCCCTGTTGACACTGCTGAGATTAGGATCTTATTGATATAAAATTACATTTTCAGCAAGAAATTGCTTTCAGCCCTTTCCTAAGTGGCAAAATAATTAGTCTCAGTTCCCTACCATTGTCAATCGCAGGACCGGAAGGAGACACTGCAGGAAGTTGATGAGTTATTGACCACTAAAGTTGCTCCCAAGGAGCTGGTCAATGACATAAAGGTAATCTTGTTGACTGCCTAATCTTTGAGCTACAGAGATGATGACAACTCTGTGATCTATAGTATAAAATGTAAATAGTATTGTTACTTACGATTCTTGGAGATGGTTGAGTACATGTGATTTCTCAAGCTTATAAGCAGTTCCTGTGAATCATGCTTATATCCATTTATACTTGAAAATTTCAGCAAATTGGAAAGGCACTTCTTCCAACAGCGGCTAGTAGCAAGGTTCTTCTTGCTCCAACAGAAACTAGCTCAGAGCCCACTTCCACCAATAACACCATGCAGAAGATTGAAACACCTGCTGCACCAATCCCGGAGCCGAAAGTAGAAGTGGCTGCAAAACCTCCTAGTGAAGTAAACTCAGTACCCAAAGAGGAAGTAAAAGCCGAATCACTTCCAGGATTTGCGAGAGCGCTCTCTCCTTATCCATATGTAAGTCTCACTTCCTTCTTTCTCTAGGTTTATCCAATCTATTCTATATCCATTTGGCGCAACCTATTAGTGTCCTTCATCCCCCTAAGGTTTCTTAATTAACTCACTCAGAGCCCTGATTTTCTTTGACATCTGCCGTAGGATCTAATTATCAGTAATCTTGTTACAGGCAATAAAGCAGGGTTTCTCAGGAATTTTTTAAGCTTTCACTTATTTAAGATTCAAATTATCCAACTAATTTTGATTATATGCGATAAGTCTATCTTTTATCGATTCATGTAGCGATAATTTTCTGATTGCAGTACCCAGATTTCAAGCCTCCAACATCACCTACTCCATCGCAGCCTTGAGATATATTCTCAAGGAAGTCCCACATGATAGCATCCATGCCTGAGCAACCATAGCCAGTAATTCATATCTTTTAACTTCTCAAGTATAAGTCGAGAGTGATTTTCAAGTTCAGGGTAGCATATGGGTTCCCTCTTACCAAGGCTCCTCGTTGAGTTGTCATAATTTATAGCTACCGTGTCACCATGTATAATCAATTTGAGGCACTTTGGCTTCGGATATCTGGTAGATGTCTGTATTAGCTCTATTCGGAGTATAAAATTGAGATTTCATTCAAGGTCCTCTTGTGAAAAAGTTAGAGATGTGTTGATGTATTGATCCTTTTTCATGTTATTATCACAAGAAAAGTTAGAGATTGTCAATAACCGCTGTATGTGGCCAACGTAGATCAATTTCTCTTAATTTCTAAGTATTGTGATTCTCTACTCTTGGAACTGTATGTACCTAGTTCTTGTATATTCTCATTTCTGTCTGTACTAACTGGTTTTCTCTTGCATGAGTACTACACTGTTTTCTCCATTCTTTGTCGACTCCCACCGAATCTTCTACTCTGGGGTCTGCCATTGATGAGACTAGATAAGCATCAATTTTTGGTAAATTTCATCTTCAGAATGGCACGATAACAGGTGGGAGTCCTTCGTGATTGACTGCTAGGGTTCATAGGCAGTATACCAGGAGTCATGGGTTCATGATTAAATCCAAGACTGAACAGCATTCCTTGTATAGATTGAAGTCCAATAAATACATTCTCTCTGAGTGACGCTAGGTATAGTCTATAATACAAAAATTGTTCGTATGCTAAGTCGTGTCAAACTTACAAGTTGAAATTTAAACATGCGAACCATATTCAAAATGCTATCTATTAGACTGTCGCATTATTTATCTATCAACTTTGTAAACCGGTCTTGGTATATTTGGCATTATTCCACTCGCTGAAGTGCTTTTTAAATGTTTAGGACACTCAAGGCAACATCAAAGTACAAAACTCTACTGACGACTAAGAACTATATGAAGAAGAAGAGGAGGAGGAGGGGAAAAATGTTTTCGATTTTTGAATTAGGCAAGTAATCAAACATAGAGCTCATATGTCAAGTAAGAAGACGTGCATTCCTATCTGTGACCAGCCATAGAGGAACCCAATCTTAAAAAAGTTGATAAAATCTTGGCAAAATACAATAAAATTTTAAAAAAGACTTCAAAAGTGGGTTGCAGAACATCTTGGCAAAAGCTGCCAAAATGTATTGGATGTGAGGATCTCTTCTGGCAACGACCCAGGTTGTTCAATCCAAAAATTGATAGAAAAAATAAAAATAGCTTCAAAAGGCATATATACGCATTGGGTACAGAGCAGAATAGAGAAAATGCGTACAGTTTTGAGTTGTGTGGCCTGGATAAGGAGGGAAAGGGATCGCTGACACAAGGGACGCAAAAGCTAATTTGTCCTCTCTTTTTGACCCTGTCGATCCTCATCGTCATACCAAACATTCTTCTCCTTCGGCTATCTTTTTAGCTTCAAAAGACAATTACCAGGTGAAACTGTTTAAGCAGATAGCATCTACATTAGCAGCGTTTCTACTTCTATTACACGATATACATACTTCATTAATTGGAGAGACAACAAAAAACTCACCCACGGTAGTTGTAGCGATCATCAACTCTTGCTAAACAGATTCACTAGTTATGAGACTTGCAGGAAATGGCACGATTCGTTCTCTTGAAATCGCGATACAACTATACTACTCCATGCAATTAATTGGTTATGATCATAGGTGAAGGTACATGCACGTTGCATCTGCGGGGTCTAGCATCTCTGAAGGCAAATGCAACTTCACACGCTCGAGCTTCTTCTCTTTTCTGCATATCTAGATTACTGGAGAAGAGACAAAAAGACGAAGGCTCACATCAAAGATCCCCGAACGCTGAATGCATTTATTAATCGATAGATGTCACTCTCAAACACCTCCAATCTAAGGAGAAAAAAATGAGAGAGAAAAAAGGGAGTTGATGCTGGGGCTCGACGAAGTGAGTACAATTGTGCGGAGGTGATAAGATTAAGGTGCATTTAGGAGAAAACGACATGCTATCCACTTGACAGAGAGCCACTAGAGGGAATGCTTCATTCTCGAGTTCTTTACTTAAAAAGCAAAACTTTTTTACCGTTTTCGCAGAATAGGGCAGCAACAGAAAATGCTGATTTTCTCTGTTTTCACACATAGGGAAAAAGAACAGGGAAGCAATGTTTCATTCAAGAGTCAAAGACTGGTGGGTTGGTTCGGTTCAAAATTCAACTTAATCTGCTTCATGTCAGGGATTCAAAAGAAAACTAATTTGAGGTGGAAACTGCCATAGAGATTCTGATACTTGATTGCAAATGCAATTTTCAACTTTCTTGAGCTACCCTTCACGCAAATAATCCCAAACGCTCTGAAATTTGTACTCCAGATGCCATCCCTAATCTCAAATTAATCAGCCTGACCAGCAACAACCAGTTATTAATACACATAGAGGTGCATAGTGCTACCTTAAATAAATGTATCATCAACAACCTACGAAGTGGTAAAATTCAGGTCCCAGGCTGCACAATGTACTAAAATTCTGATTATTAAATGACCATCGTGAACATAATAATGTCCTATTTATAACGAGACCAACCCCATTTCCGAGGCATGCAGAAAATATGTACAGTCCCATAAAAATGCATGCATGAATGTTTGTATGTAGTTATCTAGTTTTGGAATGATGAGAGTAACCCTAGTCTCGTGGTACATAGACCAAGGAATGGCTGTCTTTGCCGCCCAAGGTTTTCCCCATATAGTCATACTGTTTGGGAGCATACTTGTCGGGGGTGGTGGTGTTTTCCAATCTTGTAGCCATACTTTGACTGAGAGTCTTTCATTGACTTTCGAAAATGATTTTCCGCATTGATCGAATTTACAGTGTCGACCAAGTTAGACACGAGTTCCATGTTATACATGTCGTTTCTATCGATAATTCACTCCGTTGAATTGGCACCGCTAGACGAACACATGTTTGATCAATGATACATAAACTTTCAACTTACGATGTTAGCAGCACTAATGAAAACCGTGAACTCTTAATCGGTATGCCTTGATACTAAGTTGAGCAAATCCCCATCAGACATAGGAATACTGTCACTCGATGCTCTTGAGACAATGAATAAGTCTCTCAATAGTAAATTTACATTTAGAGGGCAAAAGAGGGGAAACTTATTGACAGTTCCCCCACCTTAAAAGGTGGGAAGAAAGAAAACGATGGAACGAGCCATGGAGGCGAGCAACGAATTGTGAGTTGGACGTAAGAGTAAGAGTACACGTCAATAGGGCAACTACAAGTCAACTCGACCAGTTTTTACATGGTCCGTTTGGTAGGACCTGTCGTTCGCTCCCCTCCTCTCTCTCACCGAGACTCGGTGACCGAGTCTGCAAATTGCATAGCCATCATCTCTCTCTTCTCTTCTCTCACTCTCCCTCCCTCACCTCTGTGTCAAGAAATGGACATCGAGAAACCCGTTAAAACCCACCTCAGGATATGAATATCTTTTCATTCCTTTATTCTGTTCTCATTTCCCCCATCAAAATCCCCTTTCCTGAGAAACTATTAAATATCACTCCCTTCTTCTTCCCCATAACCACTAACAAGTTCTAGCTGTGCCACTTTCAAACTCATTCTTATTGTTCTCTCTCTCTCTCTCTCTCTCTCTCTCTCTCTCTCTCTCTCAAGCACACAGAGACGCACACTCTCATCTCTTGAAAGATGGATAAACCACGCCGCCACAAGCAAGCCAGGACCAGCAGTTGTTGCTCCGACGGTGAGTTCTCTGTCATTTATTCTTTTCTCGGTCTCTTTCCTCTTTATCTGTTCATATCTCCGCCTTATTTTATTCCTGCCATTGTCACTTCATCTTTTTCTTCGTGTCTTCTTTGGTGCTTCACGTTTCTGTGTAATTACTCCGTGCTCTTTCTGTTCGGATTTATGCATAAATGTTTGAAGGCTCGGATTATAATCTTTTTTTTTTCTTGTCAATGTTTTGGCAGAGGTAAGCAGCATTGAGTGGGAGTTCATAAACATGTCAGAGCAAGAAGAAGACCTTATTTACAGAATGTACAAGCTCGTTGGTGACAGGTAAAAAGAACAGCTGGAGCTTGAATTTGCTTTCTTTCTTCATCTCTTTTGTGTAGTTTCACGAAACTAGTGCTTAAATAACAGCCATTTCATTTCTTTACTTCCATTATTAGAGTAGCTTTAAAGCAAAGCAATGTGGTTTTCTGTTTTTTAGTGAAGACTTTATGACAAGGGAAAGTCAGGCCCACCTGATAAGCCACATTGTATATTGGCAAGAGTCTTGTGGCAAAAGGCTGTTCCGCAGTCTCTTTCAACATGTCAAGGATCTAGAAGCGAAACATTGAACGCCTATTAGAACACAAGCCTTAGTATATGATTTTTCAGGTCACCGCTTCAGACATAGACCGCCCATCAATCTCTGGAGACTATAAATGCCAATTATTCGGTCATTTAACTTCAGCGCAGAGTTAGTTTATGGCTAAGTAGACCATGTTTGTCTTTTTAGTTGCTTATTACATGGGAATAAAAGAAATGGCAATGTACTTCTCAGGTGGGCGTTGATTGCGGGCCGGATTCCGGGTCGGAAAGCAGAGGAAATTGAGAGATTTTGGATCATGAGACATGGAGAGGTGTTTGCTGAGAAGAGGAGACAGCTGAGAAGACACAAGTCCTGATGTTAAATGCCAAATTCCTTTCAGCTTTCTAGATTTTTTCCTCCCTGCTCGATCCTCTGTTATTCATTTTTTGGGGCGTGCTAAATCCGTAACTTCTCTCCTTTTTCTAGGATTAGATCGGATTAAATTAGATTAGATGTGCAAAATGTCACAACGTTTTTGGGGTTGGATAAAACTAAAAGTACCTGTAGCTGTGACATACCCATTTGGCTTAATTATTAATGAGACGGAACATTTGGGCTCTCGAAACTATACAAATTTGCACTCTCAGAAGAGGACTGGAGTAAGGACAAAATCCATCCCAAAGAAACAAAGATTCTGGGCTTTTCAGTTATTTAATGTGCTTCTCAGTTGGTATGTGGTCCACCGGTTAAAGCTTTATAATTCTGGATGGGTCCAACAGTCACTTTCTTTAATCATTCACAAAGGAAGAACCGGAGGAAAAAGAAATGGTTCTGGTTAAATTCAAGATGTTCTGCTTCCTTCTGCAATGCCACTAACCACATGAAACATCTGCTGCTAGACTATGGGTGTCAAAAGAACCCAGTCAAACCGACCCGACCCGAGCAGAAAATTTTCGCATTGGGTCTGGTTTGGCCTCATCTTGTTTGGGTAACAGTAAAAATAAGGCCTTAGCTTGTTTTGGATCTATCAGAGCCCGCCCGAAACAAGCCCACCTGAAACAAATAAGAACCATTTGTTCTTCTTACACCCAAGCCCACCCGAAACCCTATTTTCTTCTTCCATCGCTACAAGAGCTCCGGATCTGCAAGCACCTAACATCCAGTCGCGGAACGGTGCAGTCACACTCTCAAGCACCTAATCTTCGGTCACACAACCCAGACTAGGGGTGTCAATGGGTTGGGTCGGATTTTCATGATACCCAACCCGACTCAAAAAACTAAATATTTATGCTTGGCTCAACCCGAAATAAAACCCGAACAGGACATAACCACACGATCAGATCGGGTCAGGTCGGGTCGAGTCTTGTTTCAGATTTTTATTTTAAATTAAGGTTAAGTTACACATGTTTCCCACAATCGCATGGAAGTTTCACACCTCCAAAGACCTTGAAGATTCATACTGCGGCGTACCTCAAGGGTTTTCTAATTTTAGTGATTTAATTTATGTTGTCTTGCCAATTGTCATTCATTTTCTTTTCCTTTTTCACACCTGAATCAGAAAGAACTTATACTTCTGGTCGATGGAAGAACAGTTGAGACAATACCAAATCATTCCAAAGAGTGTAGCCAAGTCTTCGGACAATTTGAATAGCTAAGCTAGTGGGTATATTTCTTCTCGTGCTTTTCATACATTGAGACAAAACCAACTCAAAAGAGCATGTCAAAAGTGAAATCATGAATTCTGGGGAATGCATTGCAGTCCAACTCTGACATGAACGACAAGCGCGAGAAACTAGCTAGCAATCTCCATGTTTTCCGATCAAAGAAACTAGAAGAAATATATGAAACACCTGTATGCACATGCGTACGCAAAAGGAAGTTGAGCTCGTCGCTAGAACCAGGATAATATCAATATGAAACACTTGCATTCATGATCCATGTGAAGCTCGGGACACTTTTAGCAATTGCTTCATTTGGTTTTTATCATATTAATCTTCGATAGATGCTTAAAACACATGAGAGAATCAGAGACAAAAATTGGATTGCACTTAGCCGGCAAGAGCAATAAGCTCATATGAAATGGCTACAATAGTACAATATCTAAATTATAAGCTAAATGAAGACCCATGGTGGTCCAGCAAATAAGCAAATGTGTTATCCACAAATGCAAAATGATCTATCCAGTCAAATGTCAAAAGTCTTTAATGTAAAGGGAAGATTGTTGGACAACAAATGCATGAGTAGAGGTTCATGGCTAAGTTTCTCTTTTACCCACAAGAGTCAGCACATCTAAACAACTAAAATAGAAGTGCATTCCATTTAGAAACCAATACTGATAGAAATAGCATGACCCTATTGACCTTCAAACCCCAACTCCAGGATAGGAACCTATTGACCTTCGAATTCAGTTTAGTGACCTCATCTCATCTCATCCCCTCAACAAGACAAAAGTGGATCAAATCGACTCCAAAGCAAACCAAACCAAAGGAACTAAAATTTAAACAAACCAAAGCAACTCCACCAAAGCAGCTCCAATGTTATACAACCTTGTCTACATGCATAGTGGGACCAATTCACAAACTATGGCAATGATAAAAAAGTAAAGCCAGTGATAATAACCCCACATCCGAGATTGAAAAGAAAGGAAATCATTCTTAAGTAAAGTCAACCTGCAAGTAAGAAATGAAGAAGACAACAATTACTAAATGCCTAATCTGAATATGAAAAAGTAAATTTGCAATAAAAATTAAAAAAAATTGGTTTAACAAGTACCAATTTCCAACTTCGTCAATCATCAAGGGAAATCGATATCGAGTTCGGTTCCATAATTGTAGTTGAACACTCTTCATTAAATTCACAATCAAAATGAGAACTTAAGTATCCATTGTAATATAGAAAATAATAAATATTCCACAATTATGTTTTTTGATCTGACTCAAAATTTTCTTCTTCTTCTAAGTCATCCTCAATTGAAAGTGAAAGTGCCGAGGATCGTAGCTAATCTTGAGCACATATAAGACCCTCCACCATGCTTGGGGTCAAGGAGCTACGAAAGACATCGAGTACACGATCTCCTGTGCTGAATGCGGCTTCTGATGCTACAGTCGAGATGGGCACGATCAAAATATCTCGAGCGATGGAAGATAGGAGAGGATATCTCGAAAAATTAACTTTCCACCAAGTTAAGATATCAAAGTCGGGGCTATAACGTTCACATCCTTCCTCCAAATATTTATCCAATTCAGATTTTTCTTTCAAAATTTGTTATCCCATTTGGCTAACATACTTTGCAGTCATAAAGTCCGCACCAACCACAGGGGACTTTGACGCATTTACTGTCCTTGTACCCTTTAATCTCAAGTTGCTTTGGAGGCATTTACCGGTGCGGTATTGCTCGTACAATGATGTTGGCAATGATATTACTTTATCATATAAAATTTCTACTTGTATGCTTTCATAAACATCATTAATCAACCATTTCACATATTCTCACTTATGTCGAGGGTCAAGTATGCAAGCAATGAACAAATTAAGATTGATGTGGTTCCCATTGCCATAATACTTATTGAATTTGATCTTCATTCTTTAGCCGTTTCCTGCAAACTTTTATTCTCATTCTCACAATATTCATTAATCATCCCAAAAAGCCCATAGACATCATTTGCCAAACCATTACTAGTGACATAAGAAGAGCCCAAAACTTTTAAAGTCGTATCAAAGAACAACTTTAGGAAATGAAAAAGGTGACGGCATAATCTCAATCATCACTTAGTAGGCAACCCTTTCGCCTTGGACAGTTCTTCAACAAATTTGGTATCTTGAATTTCCAATGAGAAAAAAGCTTTTTGAAACTTCAAAGCCGCCTTCAACATCATATATGTTAAGTTCCAGCGAGTCTCCACATCCAAACATACGAGACTTTTAGAATCAATATTCTCAAGTTCAACACAATCCTTAAACCACCTTAACCTCTCAAGAGAAGATCTCATATAACGTACAGCCGAACATATTCTAACAATGGAATCATTTATGTCTTTTAACCCCTCTCTCACAATCAAACTCAATAAATGAGCAAAACACCTCATGTAGAGTAACTCACCTCTCAATATCAAAGAGCTTCAAGAGTTAAGTCTTCTTTTCAAGTAGTGAATTCCTAAATCATTTGAACTTGCATTATCCACTGTAATGGAAAAAATACTTTGAATCCCCCAACAAGTCAAACATTTTTCAACCACCTTTCCTATTATCTCGGTAGAATGACCCAGGATTTGGCAAAAACTTAAGATTTTCTTCTGCAACTTCCAATCAGCATCAACAAAATGAGCAATGGGAAACATATAAGTCAAATCTTGATAAGAGGTCCATGTGTTGGTCGTCAAACAAACTCTAGGACATGTGTCGGCAAAATATTTCATCAATTTTCTTCTTTCCTCCACGTATATGATGCATAACAATCACTCCTCAACGTGTTACGCGTAGGGATTGAGAACTTTGGCCGGATTCTATACACAAATCGCCGAAAATCCTCATTTTCTACAAACTTAAAGTGCAATTCACCGAGAATGAACATGGTCGCTAGTTCTTTTCTACTAGCATCTTGGTTAAATTTTCATGGACCAAATGAACTACCAACCCCAACAGGTTGACTCGAGGTATTTTTTTGCCTTTTCTCGATGTTTGCATATGGATATTCCTTACATCTATCTAAATGATAATGCATTGAACTAGTCCCTTGAGTACTAGACCAACCAATGTGGACCCCGCAATATAAACATTTAGCCTTTTCTTGTTTCTTGTCTATACATGGAATCCTTTTAAAATGATCCCACATAATGGATCTCTTCCTTTTATACATGAAGCTAGAATCTATTGACGAATACATCTAGCAAGCAGCAAAAGCGATTAACATTCCAGAATAAGCAAAAATCATCATTGCCCAATAATCGCTATATGCTATCTACAAAACTGATTAACATTCCAGAATCAACAATGCATAGAAGAGGCCCATTGACTACAAACCTAGATCAATACTAAGATGATAGAAATAGCGGTTCTTGGACACTGAAATGAGTACAAAAGTTTGACCAAATTACTCGAATGTGGTGATAAAACTCCTTCGGCCACTAGCTACAGATGAAGATAACATGCCCACCAATCAAATTCGTCAAATCTTCAAAAGAAATAAAATATAGAACTTGGCCTACCCACCTAACCACAATGCGAAGTTCATGTTTTCCATATTTTTGTCGAATTATTTAGATGCAAAAATAAATATCCAAAGAGAATGTCTTCCATTCTAGAAAAGCTGTATAATCGCACATAACACACAAAAAGCACACCTCAAACTCTTTCCCTTTTCAAGACTCAAGCTCAAGGGAGGAGACGTCGCAGCGAGCTTGAATCGAAAGGTTGAAGGGCAAGACCTCGAACTACTTGCAGATTCGAAGCTCTTGACAAGCTTCACAAAGGAGTTGGAGGAAGAGATGGTTCCGAGGGTGATCTAGGTTAGTGGTGTCGAAAGAACCCAATCAAACATGACTCGATACGAACAAGAAATTTTCGTATTAGGTTAGATTAGGCCTTATCTTGTTTGGGTAACAGTAAAAATAAGGCCTTAGCTTGTTTTGGATCTACCCGAACCCGTCCGAAACAAATAAGAACCATTTGTTCTTCTTGCACCTGAGCCCACTCGAAACCCTATCTTCTTCTTCCATCATGACAAGACCTCCAGATCTGCAAGCGCTTGACCTCCGATCGCGCAACAATGCAGTCACACTCTCAAGCACCTGACCTCCAGTTGCACAACTCAAACCACCCGCGGAATCATCTCTTCCTCCAACTCTTTGCAAAGCTCACCAAGAGCTCCGAATCTACAAGCAGTTCGAGGTTTTTCCCTTCAACCTCTCGACCCAAGCTCACTACGACGTCTCCTCCCTCAAGCTCAAGCTTCGAAAAGGGAAAGAGTTCGAGGTGTGTTTTCTGTGTGCTATGTGCGATTGTACAGCTTTTCTAGAATGGAAGACATTCTCTTTGGATGTTTATTTTCGCATCTAAATAATCCGACAAAAATATGGAAAACATGAACTTCGCATTGTGGTTAGGTGGGTAGGCCAGGTTCTATATCTTATTTCTTTTGTAGATTTGACGAATTTGATTGGTGGACATGATATCTTCATCTGCAGCTAGTGGCCGATGGAGTTTTATCACGACATTCGAGTTATCTTGTCAGACTTTTGTACTCATTTTAGTGTCCACGAACCATCATTTATGTCGTCTTAGCATTGATCTAGGTCTGTAGTCAATGGGCCTCTTTTATGCATTGTTGATTCTGGAATGTTAATTAGTTTTGTAAATAGCATATAGTGATTATTGGGCAATGATGGTTTTTGTTGATTCTGGAATGTTAATCACTTCTGCTGCTTGCTAGACATTTTCGTCGACGGATTCTAGCCTCACAAATAGAAGGGAGAGAATCATTATATGGGATCACTTTAAAAAGATTCCGTGTACAGACAAGGAATAAGAAAAGGCTGAATGTTTATATTGCGGGGTCCACATTGGTTGTATTAGTACACAAGGAACTAGTTCAATGCATCATCATTTAGATAGATGTAAGGAATAACCATATGTAAACATTGAGAAAAGGCAAAAAAATGCCTCGGATCAACCTGTTGGGGTTGGTAGTTCATTTGGTCCATGGAAATTTGACCAAGATGCTAGTAGAAAAGAACTAGCGACCATGTTCATTCTCGGTGAATTGCCCTTTAAGTTTGTAAAAAATTAGGGTTTTCGGCGATTTGTGTATAGAATCCGGCCAAAATTCTCAAACCCTAAGCGTAACGCGTTGAGGAGTGATTGTTATCCGTCATACGTGAAGGAAAGAAGAAAATTGATGAAATATTTTGCCGACACATGTCCTAGAGTTTGTTTGATGACTGACACATGGACATCTTGTCAAAATTTGACTTATATATTTCTCATTGCTCATTTTGTTGATGCTGATTGGAAGTTGCAAAAGAAAATCCTAAGTTTTTGTCAAATCCCGGATCATTCTACCGAGATAATAGGAAAGGCGGTTGAGAAATGTTTGACTGGTTGGGAGATTCAAAGTTTTTTTTCAATCACAGTGAATAATGCAAGTTCAAATGATTTAGGAATTCAATACTTGAAAAGAAGACTTAACTCTTGGAGCTCTGTGGTATTAAGAGATGAGTTACTTCATATGAGGTGTTTTGCTCTTATATTGAGTTTGATTGTGAAAAGGGGTTAAAAGACATAAATGATTCCATTGTTAAAATACATTTGGCTGTACGTTATGTGAGGTCTTTTCCTAGGAGGTTGAGGCGGTTTAAGGATTGTGTTGAACTAGAGAATATTGACTTCAAGAGTCTTGTATGTTTAGATGTGGAGACTCATTGGAACTCGACATATATGATGTTGGAGGTGGTTGTGAAGTTTCAAAAAGCTTTTTTCTCATTGGAAATTCAAGATAGCAAATTTATTGAAAAAATGTCCAAAGCAAAAGGGTTGCCTACTAATAGAGATGGCCACGGGCCGGTTTTGGCCCGGAATCGGCCCGGTCAAACCCGGGCCCGCGGTTCGGAACCAGAACCGGTCCGTGCCCTATGGGCCCAGTTCCAGTTCCACCCAAAAAAAAAACTGTAGCTATACAGCTGCAGCAGACCGGCGAGGTCGAGCCTCGCCAGATCTGGCGAGGGTTCGACCTCGCCGGCCTCGCCCGACGCCGGCGAGGTCGAACCCTCGCCAAATCTGGCGAGGCTCGACCTTGCCGGCGTCGGGCGAGGCCGGCCTTGCCAGTTGCCGGCGAGGTCGAGCCCTCGCCCGACGCCGGCGAGGCCGGCCTCGCCCAGCCCAGGCGAGGGCGGCCCTCGCCCGACACCGGCAAGGGCGGCCTCGCCTAAGGCCGGCGGCCGGCCACCTCTGGACCTTTGGTGGTGACGGTGGTCCTCTGCAAACTGCAGTGCCGTGCCGTTGGCCCAACGGGAAAATAAATAAATATTATATATATATATATATATATATATATATATATATATTGTCCCCGCAGCAAGGCCTGCATGTCTGCAGGCCCTGCTGCCGGCAGCGCCGCACTCAGCCTCAGCGGGCTTGCGGCCCGTTGCCAAACGGGCAACATTGGGACTTTTGCCCCTAACGGGCAAAAAGTAAAAAAAAAAAAAAAGATAACCGTTGCAAAATTGCAACGGTTATCTTCTCTTTTTTTTTAATTCTAAATTTTCTTCTTAATTTTTTCCTATAAATTCTCTCAAATTCTCTTAATACTCACACAATTTTCTCAAATTCTCTTCTCTCAAGTCTCAAATTTTCTCAATACTCGAAATTCTCTCTAATTGTCAATTCTCTTAAATTCTCTCAATTTTCTCAATCCACGCAATTCTTTCTTAATTCTCCCAATTAATCTGCTCAATTCTCTCAATCCACTCGAAAAATGGCAAGTGGAAGTCGAGTGCCAACTGGCAAAGGTAAGAATATCGCGACGGAATCCCATTATTCTTTTGATCCTCGTGAATATGCAGATTTTCAAGATGATGAAATCAACATTTTTCCCGATATGGAGCGCGTCCCGACTCAAGAAAATTTTCATCCTCCTGGCGAAATATCTACAACAAAGGAAGCGGAACGAGAATTTACATCTGACATTTGGAATCACTTCACGAAAATGAAAAGGTTTGATATTGGTGAAAAAAAGGTATGATATAATTTGTAAATATTGTGGGAAAATATATAAATATACAGGTGGACAAGGATATGGAACATTTAAACGACATCTCAGGAGCAAACATCCAACCGAAACGGGAATCGATATCGGGCAACAACAAATTTCCGGGTACGTCAATCCTAACACTTCCCCTTTATTTCGTTTTAATGACAAAACTTATAAGGAAGAATTAAGCAAATTTATTTACGTTGAGCATTTAGCATTTAATTTTGGAGAAAGATTTGGTTTTAATGAATTTGTACAAAAAGCATGTGCTCCACAAGCAAAACGTATTCCTAGAAATTCAACTAAACGAGTAATTAAAGATCTTTACAGAAAATGAAAAAAAGATTTACAAAAATTTTTTATGCAATTTAATGGATGCGTGCATATAAGGTAGTGATATTTGGAGTGATCCTTGGCAAAATCATTCTTACATGGGCATAACATGTCATTGGATAGATGACGAGTGGAGTATTCAAAAAAGAGTTATTGCATTTAGAGTTTTTGATAATAATCATACGGCAAATAATATTTATAGAATAATTAGGCAAATTTTAGAAGAATATTATTTGCTTAACAAAATTTTTTCAATTGGTTTTGATAATGCCGCAGTAAATACCGCTTCAATTGGCAATTTAGAAAATATTTGTAAACCCGCTTTTGGCGGAAAATTTTTTCACGTTAGATGTGCTTGTCATGTTTTAAATTTATGTGTACAAGATGATTTGAAAACTCTCAATATTTTTCTTCAACCAATAAAAACGGCGATTCAATTTTTATGGAAACATCCCCAAAAAATGAAAGAAAGGGGTAAATTTTGTAGAGAAAATGGCAAAAAGCCAAAAAGATTTTCAAAAGATGTTCTAACTCGTTGGAATTCTACTTTCCACTTGCTTAATGAATCTTTAGCATATAAAGATTTATTATGTGCATTCATTTCTAATAATATACCTCAGGTTAATTTATACCCACAAGAGCGGGATATTTGCTAAAAAATTTTAGATGTTTTAAAGGTTTTTAATGATGCAACTTATACTTTGTCCGGCGTTTATTATCCTACTACACATTTATTTTTAGTAGAGTGTACTAATATTGTCGGAATTTTTGATGAATGTAAAAATAATGTTGAATTACAACATACTATACTTGCAATGAAAATGAAGTGTCTACATTATTATAGGGAAATTTCCATTATTTGTTTAGTTGCTTGTGTTTTTTATCCGCGTTGCAAATTGGATGGCTTAAATGAGTTTTTGCGTGTGTATTATCAATGTTTACATTGTGATCAATGTGATGAGATAAATGTTACAACCATAGTACGTAATGTTAAAAACGTAGTAATAGAATTATATAATGAATTTTATACTAAATATAATTTAGGTGATATTGGATCTTCTCAATCTATGGAGATACAAAATGACAGTACAGGTAAAATTAGTAGAGAGTACCAACTTTTATTACATAGACAAAAAAAACAAAAGGGAGTAATAGGAAATACTTCTGAATTAGAGATTTATCTAACTGTTTCGTTTGAGTTTACTGAATCCGAAGGTGGTACAGATTTTTTAATTTTGGATTGGTGGAAGAGGCACGCAAGCCAATACCCAATCCTTTCTCTTATTGCAAAATAGATTTTTTCAACCCCTTGTTCCACAGTTGCGGTCGAACAAGCATTTAGTACCGGAGGTAATATTTTGGATGAACATCGTTCAAGATTAGATCCAGAATCAGTGGAGATGCAAGCTTGTGTTGCTGATTGGACGAAGGCTCAATACCGGCAACAAGAGATAGATCGGAATAATGAATCCGAATTCTTTAATGACGGAGATACTATCGCTACCGATACAGGAACGGGTAGTGACGATTGAGGGTAAAAGAACTATTGGAGTTGGTAAATATTTCGGGAACCCTTGTTTCTCATATCGGATACGCCCACATGAGCTTAGGGAAACCCAAGTATTATCCGACGACATGTGACCTCTAGTCTCCTGCGCATGGAATGTTTAGGTTTTGAGATTATTTTAGGGCATATTTATTGTACTCCTTTTTTTTATAGATCGTTATAAGGAATTGTAATGTGCTTAATGATAATTTATTAAGTTCAACCCCAGTGTTGTCTTTTTGTCCCCAAATTTAATTACAATTTACATTTTAATTGCGATTTATATTGAATAATGTTTCGTCACCGTAACAATAATTTTTTTATTTTTTTATTTTCTTTTCTATTTTTCCTTTTCTATTTTTTTTCTTGTTTTCCTCAGCCGGCCCCGGCTAGGGCTGGCAGAGGTCGCCGGCCTCAGGCGAGGCTGGCCCTCGCCAGATCCAGGCGAGGGCGAGCCTCGCCGGCGTCGGGCGAGCCTCGCCGGCGTCGGGCGAGCCTCGCCGGCGTCGGGCGAGCCTCGCCCTCGCTCGCCCAGGCGAGGGCGAGGCTCGCCCGACGCCAGCAAGGCTCGCCCGACGCTAGCGAGGCTCGCCCGACGCCTGGATCTGGCGAGGGCTAGCCTCGCCCTCGCTCGCCCAGGCGAGGGCGAGGCTCGCCCGACGCCGGCGAGGCTCGCCCGACGCCTAGATCTGGCGAGGGCCAACCTCGCCGACATCGGGCGGCCTCGCTTGAGGCCGGCGACCTCCGCCGGCCCTAGCCGGGGCCGGCGGAGGAAGAACGAGAGTCGAGAATCGAAGAAAAGAAAGAAACGGAAAAATAAAAAAAAAAGAAAATTATGTTCCAGTTCATTCTTGGCCACGAACCGGAACCGGTCGGTTCCGAACCGTGGCCATCACTACCTACTAGTGATGATTGGGATTATGCCCATAACCTTCTTCCTTTCCTAAAGTTGTTCTTTGATACAACTTTAAAAGTTTTGGGTTCTTCTTATGTCACTAGTAATGATTTGGGAAATGATGTCTATAGGATTTTTTGGATGATTAATTAATATTATGAGAATGAGGATAAAAGTTTGCAGGAAACGGCTAAAAGAATAAAGAACAAATTCAATAAGTATTATGGCAATGTGAACCACATCAATCTTAATTTGTTAATTGCTTGCATACTTAATCCTCAACATAAGTGGAAATATGTGAAATGGTTGATTAATGATGTTTATGAAAGCAAGCAAGCAGAAATTATACATGATAAAGTAACATCATTGCTGACATCATTGTACAAGCAATGCCGCACCCGTAAATGCCTCCAAAGCAACTTGAGATTAAAGGGTACAAGGATAGTAATGTGTCAAAGTCCCCCGTGGTTGGTGCGGACTTTATGACTGCAAAGTATCTTAGCCAAACGGGATGACAAATTTGGAAGAAAAATCTGAACTGGATAAATATTTAGGGGAAGGATGTGAAAGTTATAATCACGACTTTGATATCTTAACTTGGTGGAAAGTTAATTATTCGAGATATCCTATCCTATCGTCCATCGCTCGAGATATTTTAGCCGTGCCCGTCTCGACTGTAGCATCAGAGGCCGCATTCAACACAGGAGATCATGTACTCGATGTATTTCGTAGCTCGACTACAAGCATGGTGGAGGGTCTTATATGTGCTCAAGATTGGCTACGATCCTCGCCACTTTCACTTTCAATTGAGGATGACTTAGAAGAACAAGAAAATTTTGAGTCAAGTCAGAAAACATAATTGTGGAATATTTATTATTTTCTATATTACAATAGATACTTAAGTTCTCATTTTGATTGTGAATTTAATGAAGAATGTTCAATTACAATTATGGAGCCGAACTCAATATCGGTTTCCCTTGATGATTGACGAAGTTGGAAATTGGTACTTGTTAAACCACTTTTTTTTTAATTTTTATTGCAAATTTACTTTTTCATGTTCAGATTAGGCATTTAGTAATTGTTGTCTTCTTCATTTCTTACTTGCAAGTTGACCTTACTAAAGAATGGTTTCCTTTCTTTCCAAATCTCAGATAAAGGGGTTATTATCACCTGCTTTACTTTTTTATCATTGCCCTAGTTTGTGAATTGGTCCCACTATGCATGTATAATAGTTTGTATAACATTGGAGCTGCTTTGGTAGAGTTGCCTTGGTGGAGTTGCGTTGGTTTGTTTAAATCCTAGTTGCTTTGGTTTAGTTTGCTTTAGAGTAGATTTGATCCACTTTTGTCTCATTAAGGAGATGAGATGAGATGGGGTCACTGAACTAAATTCGAAGGTCAATAGGTTCTTATCCTGGAGTTGGGGTTTGAAGGTCAATAGGGTCATGCTAGTTCTATCGGTATTGGTTTCTAAATGGAACGCACTTCTCTTTAGTTGTTTAGATGTGTTGACTCCTGTGGGTGAAAGAGAAACTTAGCCATGAGCCTCTACTCATGCATTTGTTGTCCAATAATCTTCCTTTAACATTAAAGACTTTTGACATTTGACTGGATGGGCATTTTTGATCTGTGGATGACACACTTGCTTATTCGCTGGACCACCATGGGTCTTCATTTAGCTCATAATTTAGATATTGCACCAGTGTAACTGTTTCATATAGACTTACCGCTCTTGTCAGGTGAATGCAATCCAATTTTTGTCTATGATTCTCTCATGTGTTTTAAGCATCCATCGAAGGTTAATATGATAAAAATCAAATGAAGCAATTACTAAAAGCACCCCGAGCTTCACATGGATCGTGAATGCAAGTGTTTCATATTGATATTATCCTTGTTCTAGCGGCGAGCTCAGCTTCCTTTTGCATATACACGTGCATATAGGTGTTTCATATGTTTCTTCTAGTTTCTTTGATTGGAAAATATGGAGATTGCTAGCTAGTTTCTCGCGCCTATCGTTCATGTCAGAGTTGGACTGCAATGCATTCCCCAGAATTCACGATTTCACTTTTGACATGCTCTTTTGAGTTGGTTTTGTCTCAATGTATGAAAAGCACGAAAAGAAATATACCCACTAGCTTAGCTGTTCAAATTGAGGTACGCCGCATTATGAATCTTCGAGTTCTTCGAAGGTGTAGGAGTCCTAAGCGATTGTGCGAAACATGTGTAACTTAACCTTAATTTAAAATAAAAACCCGAAACACGACCCTACTCGAACCCAACCCGACCTGATTGTGTGGTTATATCATGTTCAGGTCTTGTTTCGGATCAGGCTAAGCATACATATTCAGTTTTTTGGGTCAGGTCGGGTACTATGAGAACCCTACCCGACCCGACCCATTGACACCCGTACGCTATACTACTACAGCATAGTAATACAGTCATTTTGTAATTACACAGATACATCCTAACAAGATGGAGTTTTTTCCCCAGCTCCATAGTCATCCCTCGAGTTTTTTTCAATGTAATCTCTTTAATCTGGACTCGGGACTGCATCTTGAGCTTGTCACCAATTAACATGGAAAATTAAATTGATCATCAATATACATTCGAGGCAAATAGTAAAAGCTCGAAAATAGAACGCTGTGAATTTTTTTTTTCTTCTCCCAGTTTATAACTTGGTTAGCAGAACTCAATCTTTCCATTCTCTAAAATCATAGGTTGGAGTTGGGACATTGAAGTTGGTAACTTGTCATGGATATTTCGGTGATTTTGGAGAGTGATCTTTTTTCTTTTTGAAATGGTAGATAGATTATTTGTCGAAAAGAGCACAGTTGATGATGTTATATATGTCAGATCTACAAATGCCCAAAAAAACCCAACAAGTCCCTCCAACATATTTTTCTATTGGAATTAGGCGTACAAAACACAATTAAATAGAGAATAAAGGCGAGAAAGAAAAATTGAGACACAAGGTTTTATTCTGATACACTAGTTTAAGGGATACATCCAGCACAAAATTCTATTATAATAGCATTTATCATTTCTATGTTACAACTCTTAATTATAAGAGAAATAGATTATATAAATATAGCCAACATAGTAATTATTTATGAACCAAAACCCAAACTACCAATAAAATACGAACCAAAACTATAAAAGCTCTCTAGCGGCTTGGGGATGCTGCCCCCGCGGCCCTCGCCAGGGCAACCCCTACAACCTCTGCCCGCTCATCGAGAAGCGAGACTTCCATGCCTTCCTATTGATGAGGAATATGAACTACACCTCAATAGTCTCAAATGTCTCACGCAAGGCTGTCTCTTACCAAAGGAATGTGTTTGGTCGAAAATGTATCCATCCAACTCAACTATGCACAATTCGAGCCGTTTTTATTATTGAATGTTGTGTTAAGAACTGTACACACGCGATTTTTGCATCCGTGATTGGACTTCGTTACTGATGCGTACCTTAAATTGCTTTGCATCTGATTTAATATTGTTTACAGAAGTAACAACCCGTCAAACAGGGCAAAGTTGGTCAAAATGGCATTGGATTTGAGGCCTCAACTGGGATCCTTTGGTATCAGTTGTCAATGGATCATATATATGTCTTTAGCTTACCATAAAGTCTTCAATGGTTCCTGGCTTTTACGTGGTACAAACTGTTAGTGGTCTGCCCTAAGAATCAATTAAGATTGATACTTTAATATTAGTTGTGGATTAGATTGTGTCGGAAAACCGACCTTTACTATATTCAGGTAGTCATAATATCTTGCTAGAGATCGCTTATGACTTGTGGGCAAAAAAGAGTTTTAAGCACACTGCTAATGTTTAGTAAACTTACAAGGTCACGCACAATAACAAACTGAGTTAATATTTTCTATGCACCGGGATTTACTTAAAATAAGAAGTAGATTTTAATTTATTCTCCTATTTAACTTATTTACGCGGTCGTGCACATTATGAGATAATGATTAAACGTATAATTAAAGGTGGACATTTTGGCCGACCCAAATCGCTCGACCCCACTTCTTTTAATCCGTGTAGATAATGAGGCTATATATATAGCGTGTGGGTGACGAAAAAAATTCCTAAGAAAATACGAAAAGAATCGTTCGCTATTCAAAGATCTTTGAGAGAGTCTTGAAGATCAAAGGCGATCAGGAAAAAGAAATCCAAGATCTTTAGCTAGTACTTGGATTGTTGGAGACTTCTGTTCGTGTGTGTGATATCAGTAAAGGCGCAACACTTGGGGCGCTAATCCAGACATAATCGATTGTCAATTTACATTCGATATGTAAAAGGTACGTGTCGAACTTTTGTTTAGATTTCAATATATGCATGGATCCTGTCTAGGGTTTCGGTTCATAAATTCACTGCGTTTTTAGCACTTGAGGAACCCAACACAAACATGTCAGATTCTGCTCAAATGCAATGGCAGCGATAAGTCCACGACATTAGCATATTCGATGACAGCACATGCTATGAACAACTATTTAAATCGATGGGTTATGCTCAATACTCGATAAAAGCACCTCATATCACTTAGCATATCGATTTTCTAGATCACGTTTCTCTTCAATCGAATAACCCGAAAACTCAAGAAGATTGTACAAACTAGATTATGATTTACTCCGTTGCAAATTGAAACCAAATCAACTTTCGTACAAGTGATAACCCATATTACTTTCTCATACCCCGATTTGGTGATTAACGAGACCTTCTCTCTTGCGCGCCTACTTCCGGCAAACGACGACGATGGCCGATCTATTCGGGCCCGCAGGCGAGGAGCTATATTAATCAAGGTGTCTCGAGCCTTCGGACTCGGGAGGAAGCAAAGAGGTGTTGAGTCTCGACCACCTGAGCGCCCTATCCGTCATCTCCCGATAACGCTTCGGGGAATTTCTTGCCTGGATCTAAGTCCATCTCGATCGTGGATCATATGAGGTCGATAACACGGGATCCGCCGGAGACCCACATAATCAAAGATGGTGACAAAGACCAGTTCATGAGATCAAGGCCCAATCAAGCGGAAAAGGCCCAACCAAAGGACATACGAGACTTTGTTGATGCCCAACGTCACATCCCCATCATTTCCAGAGTCAGAAGCTGGTAAACAGTGCCTGCAAATTGATCGAGAGAGAGATCGAGAGAGTGAGGAGGAGGAGGAGGAGGAGGAAGATGATACACCGCAAGTGGAGTCTCATGACTGGTCCCGTCGCCATGCTCGGTGGCGTCGTGGCCGCCGTCGTCGTCGCCAACTACATCTTCCTAGGCGTAATCATCTCTCTCTCTCTCCGTTCTCTTCCCCTAATTTCAGTAAAAACATTTTTTTTTTAAATCTCTGTTCGTTTTCATAGCCTCCATCGTTCGTTCGTCGCCTGCCGCCGGATTCTCTGTCTTATCGCTTTCAATTCACGAGCTTTATGCGGGGGGTGGTGATGTTGGATCTGGTTATTGCGGGATGGCGATCGGGTGGAAGGGGGGGGGGGGGAGGGGGAGGAAATAGATTATTGAACTTTGAATGCCTGCAGTGACGAAATCCTTGCGAGTCGCATGAAATTGGGTTTGACTTTAAGCGCGAGTGTACAGCAAGTGGATGATATGTTTGTAACTGAATTCAGATGAATGATTTTGCGTGTCTTACGTCTGGTGCTTACTTCTTGTTCAATACTATATAAATAGTTTACTGGGAGTCTGTTTTGGTTTCAAAGCTTCGAGCTTGATTATGCTGGATTGAAATTACTGGAAATGTACTTGTGAAGTTATAAGTAGCTTGGGAATTCAGTAATGGGAACATTTCCTAGGCTTATAAAAGGGTTTCCTAATATGTTGGTTGTGTGGTGGTTTTAGAATCCTACACTTGTTTCATGCCACAGATTTGCCATTTCTTGGCATAAGTAGTTGTCCCTTATTGGTTTTGATCTAGGGGAAGAAGAGGGCCACTAGGACTTATGCTAGAATGAAAGGGATGGTAGGGAGAGAGATGAACTTGTAGGATGGAACTGAAAGACCTACTTTTGTTGGGATATTCATGAGAATCCAGCGTTGCGAGATAGACATGGCTCAAGATGGATGCGAGGGAGATATATATAATGCAAATTTTGGATTTTCCTTTCGTCCGGTGTGGCCGGTCTCTTATTGTTTGTTCATTCCCATGGAAATAAGTTTTGCATTGTCATGTTGCACAACAAATCGCATCGCTACATCATCTGTTAAATCACTCTTGTTCTAGGATGGGAAATTCATGTACATGACCCATGTTACTTAGACTTGAGCTCTTGTCTGTTATTACAAGGCAACGCTATCTCACTTTCCAAGTCTTTTAAGCTAGAATAGGAAGTACATTGTATATGCTTGCACCGGCCTTCCACTTAAAAACTTGTTGAAAATTTGTGAAAGAGAAGTTGCGACAACCAGGCTAGGGTCCAATTAACTTCAGTCAGTTCATCAAGCAGTTTTTCTGCTGTCCCTTATATAACGTGTCTCTGGCAAAGCATGCAATCGAGTCACAAGGTCATTTTTTGTCACCTTTGTTCTTGATGTTCTTACCTGCTTTATACATCGTTGTATCTGTAGGATCCATTCCGTAAGCCAGAGCCAAAGAAGGAGTATTCACCATCATCTACCAAGTGACCATGTTGACGTGTAAGCAATCTCCTTTTTCCCTAAGTTTTGGTCATTATCTCTGTTGGATTTTTGCTCGGACATGCCGATAACTTGGAATCTTTTATCAGAACTCAAAGTGAATGTGAGGACCACCTTTGGGCTGGGTTTTGAGCGTTCTTGAACCTTAAGATGGGAACAGCAAGTTGTATCTTGAAATATTAGTTGCGAGACCATTGTTCAACCCAATGTACCTGGCCATTCTCTTTTGTTGAATGCTGCTGTCACATTTCCTGCTTGACTGCGAAAAATAAGTTGTTTTGAATTTGGCCAGTGAACACTGTGGCTCATGCAAATGTTTCCATTAGTGGCAGAAGGTAATGAATTGTCATGCTGATGTTTCTGAAAAAGTGATTTGGAGCTTTAATGTTTGTGTTACTTGTTAGTGAACTGAGGGCCGCCTTTGGTACGATGTTAAACCGTGCTTTACTAGTTGTGATAAAAGGAGATCTAAGCATCTTTTTTCACTATAGCAAAAACTTGACCAAATCAATAGAACAAAGGAAATACATAGAAAAGTACCTTTTTTTAAAAATACTAAATCATTAAAGCTAAATTTTAAGTGAGCATATTTATCTAAACTTTATTTAATGATTCGGTGGCATCTTTAGCATATTGATCTATAATTTTTTCTCGTAGGGGTTTTTAATTTTAATGTCGTCCATTTTTACCTTTTTTAGAAGTTCACAGTATTTTTTTATTCATCAATGATTTTCTCTTGCTTGAGGTGCTGTTTCCTATTTTTCTTGTCTAAAAATGGAAATTACATTTTTTATGCAAGTAGCATTTGTAATTTAAAAGGTAGCAGCCCCTAACTCTATTTTAGACCTAAGTTAAAATGATGTCAATGATCTACGGTGACAAGTCTCCAACCACAAGGCCTGGTCTTTCACTAAATACACTTGAACATCATTCTGCCAATGTTCCCCATAAGAGCGGGATTTCTGGGGTTAGAACTAGAACTAGTTTCACTACACAAACTGCAAAACACACACTTCCACCCCAAACGCATTACAACCCGGTTAGACCTAGCGTCACTTGGCAAATGGCTGATTCTGTCATTGCATCCGCGGCACAAAAAGGTTGGCGATTTGCTCGCTCGACAATCTTCTTGAAGGTTGTTGTCAGAACAATCCTATATACAGCAAGGGAAGCGGGAGAATCTTTTCCCTACAGGATAAGTATAGCTCTAGTGTCGCTAGATGTTATGATGTAATTTGTTGATCCGTCAATTAGTGAGTTTCCTCTGGAGCACGAGAACTATTTCTAAGCAGAACTAAGTATCTTCTCCATTTACAGACGGAGTGATCTCAAAACTTGTAAACGATCTCCCACATACGAATAATTGTGTCACCAAGTGACTTGAAAAGAACTTGCAAGCAGGGCTGCCCTGCCACGGCCGAAGATAGAGTAAGTGAATGAACTCCGACAAGCAATCTGCTTTGAAGCAAGACCATCCTGTTTGCACCCTCAAAAACAATTCAAGAATTGAAGAATGTGTAAGAATTAATTATTTGTAATAGATGGAGTATTTGTAATTGATCCCTTTACAAGCTTCATCCCAACAGATGAAAATGGGATGACAATGCTACGACATTCTCTCCGTAACCTTGTATATGGATTCCACCTCTTCCAAACATGTTAAACCGCCAAAAATCATGTCAATGAAGATTTCCTTTCGAAAGGTTCACCAGCATTTCCATTACTAGATCATTCCAAGAATCAATTGGCCCCGGCAAGCACCAATGTAAGCAATCATTCTGGACCTGGGCATTTTTGTCTTGAGCAAATGGTTGGAATTGCCGATATGGACCCGGGTGTGCATCAGGCCGTAACAGCGACATCTGTGTTGTGTCAAGCAATGACAAAGTGACCACTTTCCGGGATCCCATTTCCACAGCCTTCTCGAATTCCTCCAATTCAATGTTGCGCATAACTGTGTCCACATCCTTCAGGTCCACCTCTCCACCTTTGAATGGAATCGTTCTATTGCAAGTGCCCCCACTAAACCATTCCCCATTCTCGAAATGATCAGGAGTGGTGGTTCTAAAGAAAACAAATGCCCGATTTTCAGAATTAGTGACAAAGTTCAAAACTAGCTTCAGAGCTTTTCTGTATGCATATTCGAAACCTAGCTCTGTCAAGTTCTTTCCAGGACAGTGGTGACATCCCATGACTGTATCTTTTTCATGGTAGATGGCAGTCTTCAGAAACCACTTGCCACCGGCAATCACCGCATAATCGTAGTTCTTGTACTGCTCAGTCCATGTCTTGTCGAGTTTGTCGAGATGAAGCTGGATTTCTGATGAGGACACTCCATTTATATCTTCAAATATATCTGCTTTAATTAGGAAAGGAGTCCATATGACTGCGAGAGTAAAGTTGTGAGCTGGAAAATGCCATCTTTTTGATCTGTACTCTTTGTCATGGTAGACCTCAATGGCTTCCTCAGCCTGCACAACATGATCATAATGTAAAGATGGAATAAGATTGATCTGCATCGAGGACCTACACCTCATCCAACTGCTATGGGGCCTGAGGGAAACAATTGGGGACAGCTGGATTTCTTTACGTCGCAGCTATTATAGGTCCAATTGATACTATGTGGAAGAATCTTATAAATGTGCAACCTGATTTACAAGGATGGGGTCTACCATCAGTGCTTCAGTAAAATGTCCCCCATTATATCGAGTTTCTTGTTGATACGTGCATTGGAAGTCTATCATGAAAATACCCCAATACTAAAAAGCACGCACTTACGACAACAAACCAACTTGAAGGCTATGGTTGAGTTCAGAAACATCGAATCAAACACAAAGGTCAAACCTGCTCTATTCATAAGTGATTGGAAAACCTTGTCTCCATTGGATAAGATCCACACTAACGATAATTTAAAGTAACCTTTGGGTGGCTCATTCAACTGAGTGCGTGCACTAAAAACTAAAGAACTACCATAACCATTTGGTGGAAATGGGGCTAAGTTTCTAGGAAGAAGTTGACAAAACAGCAAGAGCGCCAGAAAAGATGAAGAAAATCCCTCACGATTTTTGTATTTTGGTTACAACATGAAAATTTCATTAAGACCAAATTAGAACTGACAGGTTGTTATGGAAACTTACAAGAAAACATCACAAATTATTGTAGTATGAAAAGAACAAAGAATTGACTCCCCAAAAGGGTGGTGGGTAAACCAGCCAGGCAGGAAAAAGACTTGGTAGCCTCTTCAAAAGCAGTAGTCCAACCAAAAAAGTTGCAGGTATCGACCACATAAAATTAGCTCTTGAAACACCAATTTGTAGGTGATGCAACATCAAGAAATTAAACCAATTCTGACATCAAGCCAAAATAATTGTGTGGCCAAAATCTGCCAGACAGTCTACCAAAATATAGCCTGCCCCAGATACAATCTGCAAGAAAGAGTCCTAGAGGAACAATGGAAAGAACTCAAGGCAATCTCCATCATGAAATTCTACGTGAATAACTCATGACCTTCCACTCACTTTCGTGTTCATGAGTCGTTTGAAGCAAATAGCTCTGGTATGGCACTTACAATGAACATTTATAAGCTGTTTAAAACGAGTTTCTTTCTCCGCTGGGTTTGCATTGACTGGACAAAAGCTCATGGGAAGTGACAGAACAATTGTGGCAGTAGAAATTATGAGGCTGATGCTGAGATCACGTACCTGAGAGAGGATGCAGAGCAATGACTGAACATGGTTACGAGAGATGGAATCACCTATAAACGCCCACGACTTATTCTTCATCGTGTCAAGAAATTTCTCAGGGTCAAACTTGGGCAACTCGCAGTCCCGGGGAGTCCACCTCCAATAGAGGTAACCGGAATCAGGACGTCCATTTTTCATACAATTTTGATGAGCTTCAATCGCGTGGCAACTCTCATTGGTGTAAAAGGGACCGGATGGGTCAGGTAGCCATTCTCCAACAAAGATATCACAAGTTTCTGCAAAAGATTGGGCCAAAGAGCTATTGAAAATACGACACAGCACACCATCACATTCAATCAAAGAAACAAAATATGAAGAGAAGATCAATACATGCAAAAGAAAAAAAAAAGTATGATTGCTCTATGCATGTGGCATTATACATATTGGCACAGCAAAATAAAAATGTTTATGTTTTTGGGAAATTTTGAGATTTATCTTGATTGCATTCAATGACTGAGTAAGCTTCATAACAGATTGTAGAGAACCGACCTTCTATCAAAGATGAATTCTCATTTTTCTTCCCTATATATATAAGACCACAACTAAACTTTAATTCAAACAAGATCCTATATATTATTTCCTTATTGAAGGAGTTAACAAAACAGAGGAGAGAGAGATATACTACCATGAATGATCAGCAATGCAGTTCCAAAGTAGGAGAGTATGTAAAGCAGGGTGTCACTTAATGTAATCTAATTTTTTCCCACCAATTCATAAACTCAAGTAAGAGAAAGCCAACTTACTGTGAAAATACACAACCCCATCACAAAACATAAACACAGGTGCCGTAAAATGAGCTCCTTGATCCAGCATTTATTCCTGAACACTTTTGGAAAAGCTCAGATTTTGCTAGCCCAGAGTGATCTAACTTGACCGCATCATTCACAGCTATTTTCGAAAACTTTGGAAGACAAACCAAATATAGCAGAAAATATATCAAGTAAAGAACTCTACAGGCAATAAAGAATTCACTTTTCTAATTGCATTCGCAATGCATTTTGTCATTCTTGCAAGCCTTTTATCACAGAACATGCAGAGTAAGAACATAGGAATCCACCTGCCGTAAAATGAGCTCCTTGATCCAGCATTTATTTCTGAACATTTTGGAAAAGCTCAGATTTTGCTAGCCCAGAGTGATCTAACTTGACCGCATCATTCACAGTTATTTTCGAAAACTTTGGAACATAGACCAAATAAAGCAGAAAACATATCAAGTAAAGAACTCTACAGGCAATAAAGAATTCACTTTTCTAATTGCATTCGCAATGCATTTTGTCATTCTTGCAAGCCTTGTATCACAGAACATGCAGAGCAAGAACTTAGGAATTCACCCACCTGTCCGATTGATCAGCGACTCATTATTGGACGTGAAAGTAGCGGAAGAATGACCATCGTCCGGCTTTTGAATAGGCAGAGAGGCAAGAGGCGATTGAGTTTCAGTTATTGATTCTGAGACGGGTGGCTCCTGAACGACTGACGACGACAACCTGATGGAATCGGAGACGAAGAGGCGAAAAGCGAGACCTATCAATAGAAATGACAGAGCGAACTTGGCAAAGACGTAATTTTGCTTGTGGAGGGATGATGGGTGGATTTCAGACCTCATTTCCCTCACCTCCCCGTGCCCACGAAAGGATCAAGATATAGCAAGGTTTGAGAGACAGAGAGAGAGAAGGGGGAGGAGGATTAGTGATTACTGCGAGCAAAGCTTTTCGCAACAACCCAAGTGGTGTTTAACCAGAAAGAGTCTAATTATGAGAGAGAGAGACGGACAGAGACAGAGAGAGAACACATCAGAAGAAGGTTTGAGGGGGAGAGAGAATTCGACGTGGCGACGTGTCACGTCGCCTTTTACTCTCTTCCAAGCTGTTAATGCACATAAAAACTGTCGACACAGCGTCAAAAAACATGCAGTGAAGTTCAGACGGCAGAGGAGAAAAAAGAAGAAGATGACCAAAAAAGCAGTAGGCATGTAATGCCATAACCAAGTTGCAAACTTGCAGCATGGGAAGAGACTAAAGAATTGAATACAGGAAGGCGATAGATGGTTGCATGTGAGCTCCATCCAAATCCATGTTAGAAATAAGGAGTGGGTACAACTGAATATGAGTGTGCAAAAGAACCGGAAATCACCCAGGATTGCCCGGTTCCGTCCGATTCTCAGTTCTAATTTTGGGAACCGGTGGGTACCAGTCCGGTTCCCGGTTCCAAGTGTAGAACCTCCCACCCGCTCATCCCGACCGAACCGGTAATATAATAATAAATATTATTTATTTATTTTAAAAAAATTTATAAATCCCTAAATTAAACCTAACTCATTCGATACTCACAGCCTCACATTGAGCTGGGAAATACATTTTTTCGCTTTCACCTCACGCTCACTCTCTCTCACTCTTTTCAGTCGATGCTCACCTTATCGTCTCCGACTCTCTATCTCCATCTCCATCTCCATCTCCATCTTTTCGTCTCCTTTCTTAGTTAGTGGGACCGGTTCTATGGACTCATTTGGGAATCGAATCGAACTGGAAGTCCAATGCTCGAGTGGATCTATAGAACTAATAGGCAGTTTCCAATTTTAATTTTTCAGAACCTGTCCATAGTGGACAGTTCTTAATTTTAATGGGAACTGCCCATCCGGATCATGCTCGTTCTTATAACTGAATATTGTACATCGAAACTTGCTATTGAATAATAAAGGAGGAGGAAATAGTAACCAATCGAATAATGGGTTCTCTCTGTTTTTATTTGTGGACTGTGGGAGGATTGATGAAGAATGAATGTCACTGTCGCAACAGATTTGACTTGGATATAAAATCTAACTGACGATAATGATTTTCATATTTTTTTGGGGTAGTAGAAATGATATGCTTTGGATTCAAGAAAGGTATAATTGGAATTTAGATCTAAGAAGCGTAATAATGAGTGGAAAGACTATGCACAGCTGGCAGGGAACCATCATCAAGGACAACTAAAGCTTCGCAACGTCAGACAGAGGGAGAGTGGTCCGTCAGGACGTCTCTCTCTCTCTCTCTTTCTCTCTCTCTCTCTCGCAGCTTCTTGAAACGGGAGGTGGCTCAGTTCAGCCGGTCCTCCCATATTTTTCTTTTAAGCCAATTAGCATTTGCTTTTCCTTTTTCTCATCATGCATGCTCTGCTTCCAAAACGACAATTTTTAAGCCAGTCATCACGAATTCAAATTGTGACATCCACGACAGGTTCAGTTTGATTTGATCTAGCTTTTTCACTTTAGCGGCGAATCTCCTCAGATGCCTACCACTTGCTATAAATTTCTGTTATTCTCAGCAGGTGCAACGTGTTTACTGGCCTTAATGGAATCAATCGATTTTACAACTCTGAAAGAGGTGAACAAAGGGGCGTGTGGCAGAATGATTTTTCATGAAGCCGACCAATCAAAATGAAGCCGTTTCTAACTTCTGGCCATCCATCTTTTCAATGTTACTGTAAACACTCACGCCATTGGTCTCTGTCATGTCATCGCACTAGAACGAGTTTCTTTCTTGTATGAATTCAGCCGTACCAACATACGTGGACAATCAGCTCGAGGATTCCAGTACGAATTTCCTTCTGAAACAATAGTGCTGTGATTCATACAACTGCAACAGGTACAATCTCTCTCTCTCTCTCTCTCTCTCTCTCTCTCCACAAACTAAAGGTATTATCTGCCTTTTGGATTTGGAAGCACTCGGATGACCCACCAGCTGAAAAGTTGAAGCCACTATCTACAACACTGATTTTCTGATGGCCCAGCGCGAAAAAAGCACAAAGAATTAAAATGAGATCGAGAGTTCAGAGACCCACCCTTCATGTGGGGTTGAATTTGTCCTCCCATTTTTCTCATTAAGGGCCAGGCCATGCATACACAGCGCGTACCTTTCTGCTCTTGTACTGAGCAGGTCAATAATCTCCTTAGAAGTACGAGCCAGACAACAGCCCCCACACCACCCCATGCCGGCACACCCCCCCCCCCCCCCAAGTACTTGGATTCGAGTCAACGTCTTTCAGAAACGTAATATGCATACGGCATATAACATCCTTTAAATTGCATTTTGCTACAGGTTGTCACATTCATAAAAAAAAGCCACTGTATACCAGCAAGTGCATGAAATCAGGGGCAAACACAAAAAAACCTTGAATTCAAGCACAATACAAACGGAATTAGAATGATGCACAGAGCAACTGGTAAGTACAGCAGTAGAAATAAATCTCCTCATCCGATGTTATATCTATAAATTCCATTTTAATTGACCCTTGAACTTCTAAGCTCTACAAATAATACACGACATACAGCGTGTCTACAAGTAAGGTAGAAGTAGAAATCTCAGCACACTCATCACATCTTCAAGTTCTAATTGAATCACGCATTAAGCTTCAAACAACTACCTCCCAGAAATCATGAAGCAAAAATGGTAAAATGAACAAGCACATTGCAAGACTTCTTCGAGCTGAACTCCCAGTAGTCTGAATACTCGCAGATACAACTTGATGGCATCACAGTATCACTTGGGCATTCTGAAATGCTCATTATGCAAATCAGTAATCAGCTGATTTTGGAACTTTCATACCAAACCCATGCTTCACTTTCTCGACTCTGTTAAAAAATGAGGAAATCAAACAAGCAATAAGTTTGACAACTGATCTACCTTCATTATCAGGAATATGGAAGTTTCAACACAGAACAGTGCACATGATAATTTAGATGTGAACTTTAGTTTCTGTTATGTCATTCCGCTATAGAACTTGCTATAATAGAGATTTTTAGTAGAAACGACAAGCAGAAGGCGAAGAAATAAATGTGCCCTGGCTATATGAATATAACAAGAAAGGAGAGAAAAGAGAAGAGTAATTATTGCTTTCAAGTTTGTTCATGGCTTTAAATATCATGTTAACCACAATTTCATAGGAAAATCACCATAATTTCTTTCAGACACTGTATGTGGTAGGGAGTCCCAAATATCATCTATGGCCAAATTCAGACAAGCAATTCATTAGCCTCAAATGTGATTAAATAAATTAGACCGTGAAAATCACCAACTACAGCTACTAGCACTCACGTTGGAGCAAGTTTACCGAGGCAATCCAGCTCTTCACCGGTTTCCTCGTCCAAGACTCGTCCGGAGATCTCGATGATGTATGACCTATCCCTACCAGTCGGAAGTCCTCTGGAAGCAAGTAAAGCCAAATCCTTTTCATGAAGTTCTCGACCATTAACAAAGATGCTTGTATTTCCTCCCGCACAATTCTCGGGCATAGGATAGTTAAATTCTTCAATGAATGGCTGCAGGGGAGAGAAGAGAGAGAGGGAGATTCTTTAAAACATAACCAGAAATAAGCCATTCGAAAGGGAAAATATGCATAAACATTGGCTTCATATTGAGCATTTAGTCAGATAAGTTTGTATTTGCTGCCTCACCGGAATTATGCCAAGACAAGATCCACCAACGACCCCCCAAAAACCAGCTCGATAATCATACCTGGATTAAGTAAATTAAGGACAAAATTGTGAGGAAAATGTATATAGCTAGCAAATGAGCACAATAGATAATTCCACACACAACAAAAATCCATCAAGAGGAGAACGAGTTTGAAAGAAATATTCTGTCTGGTCAAATCAAGTATCCCTAGTCAAACTAATAGTTAATCTAAGCTCTAAGTGGGAGCCAGATTCATACATAAAACACTTTGCACTTCAACCTTAGGAAAAGCATGCACAATAACTCGATAGGCCAAAAGTCTATAGGTTCTCTTAAGTGAAGGGATGGAACTAGGAATAATAGTAAAACCCTATTGAAAATATGACAGAGAAAAGATCTACCAAAAGAACAAGAAACCAAGGCTACTTCTGAAGTTTGGATAATCACCAGAAATTTCCAGGCTGTATTGGTCCGGCAAGCTTCTCAGCTTTCCTTATCAAACGATCTGATATGGGATGCCCATTTATTGAGACTTTTGCTTTGCCATGCTCGTCACTTTGATTGGACCTTGAAAGATCCTTGAAGCTCTTCTTGATAATGTTCATGAAAAATGATTCATTCCCCTTGTTACTTCTTGGTTGATCATGTTCTCTGCCTGCATCTCCAGATTCTTGTGATACCCCAGTATCGGAGCACTCATTGAACGATACTTCCATCTCAGTTGCAAGTGAAGCCTCTTGTAGAGAATTCTGCCGCAAGATAGCCTTATTTGGTAAGACCTTCTCATGATCCGATCGGCTACTGCGATTCCCCTTACCAAACCGGTTAACTGCATGATTATGGGAAGAGTGACCAAAATGTTTTTGTAGAGGTGAACCGGGGGGTGGTGGAGACCGAGTAGAATTTGTTGGCTGCTGTGACGAGTCTCTCAATCCAATCAAACCGTCAGGGCTATGCTCATCATCTGAGATACTAGGGGAGGTAGAATGCAGACCTTCCATCTCTTGAGAGTTACTCAGGCTTAAGTTGTGGCATGCTGTCAATGGAGCTTGCTTTCTGTCCAATGAAAGAAACTCATAACCAGAATTATCGAAATCCTCAGAAGAGAAATTGGTGCTGTCTCCATTGACATAGCCACGGGAATGCACATAATCTTCTTTCAGTGCCTCATACGAGCTGTCTTCATAATCGGCATTAGCTTCTTTTGCTCCTGTGTGAGCAGAGAAAACAAGTCTCTTGTTTAAAACTGTATATGAAATCATTGTAGAACAGGCTCCGCATCGAACTTTTTGCCGCTTCTTTGTCATGAGCAGAACTTTCTTGGGAAGTTGCAGCAATTCAAAGCAATTGTGACAAGCTACAAATGGGGCAGCACCAGCAATGGGATGCAATCTACGACCACTACCAGCTAAAACAACCCTTGGAGGTTGGCGTTGTACAAAGCCACCCATTTCATAATTCAAGTCAATTGGCTGTCTAACATGGGACTCTGGCTTGTGAGAAATAAATGGAGGGACAGCTGACCTAGGATTGAGCGAATGACAACCCAGTGAACCTGGATCCTCATGATGATGCAAAGCATTATGTTGTGGGACATCAGAGAACTTCATATTGTAGAATGCAGTGGGTGGGACTGCTGTAGAAACCTCCCGATGGTTGTCACAGCAATGGTGGCAACGGCAAGCAGACTGATGAAGAACTGAATTTTTGTACGGTCCAAAAGGATCCGAAGTAGCATCAGCATACTCTCTTGCATAGAACATGTGAGGAGGCGGCCGATGGTATTCACCTGGAGCTGTCCTGTGTACATGAGAAGCATAAGTATCTTTGTACCCAGGGAAATGATTGGGTTTCTGCACTGAGCTGTAAAATCTGTGCATAACATCATGCTGGTTGTTGTAAGAGAAGGGGTTTTGCTGCTGCCTTGTATAAGGGAGCCCCGCAGAATGTCTATAAGGATCAAAGGACCCAAATGGGTTTCCATTCAAATCTGAAGAGCCAACGGGAAAGCACGCATTTGGACCAGCATAAGCATCTGGAGCAACCGTCCCTCTATTTAGAGGAAAACTATCCTTGGCTTTGTCAACCACATCACAGGACCGAGCAAGTTGATCCTTTAGTTCATCCAATTTTCTAAGGAGTTCAGCTCGATCGCTTTCAAGGTAATGAACTCTGTTATCTTCATGAAGATCATTGTGTTTCCTTAATGGTGCTTCATGACTGAAATGAGAATCTAACTGGTAATTTGAAGGACCCTCGTCAGGATACCTAGAAGTCGATAACCTTACACCATGGAAATCACTGTGCATGCTTTTTGGGAATCCATCCTTGCCACCCATCTCCCTAGTTTGCCAATCGACCATTTTTCCTGATCTTTGAGGCCCAATTGTGGAGCCATTTTGGGGTCTGTATTCTCCATTACCTTCACAAAGCCCATTACCAGCGTCGTTCTGATCAAGTCCACTCTCAACAAGCCAGTTTGGAGTTGCGTCTTTGGAATTGCAACTAGTAAATTCACTGCCTACCGTACCATTTTCCTCCAAACCCCTATGATCAAAACTCAACGATCCTACATTGGATTTGACATCCGAAGCAGAAGAGCTGCACAAGTTGGCTGTTGCTTTTTCTGAGAGATTCTCGGGTTTTTCACAAATTCCTCCAATCCTTTCATCGTCGGACTTCTCGGATAAGCAATCAGATCCCTGGACTTTAGGTTTTGCTGCATGTCGAGAAAAGAAAGAGTTCAGCACGAAGATCAACATTTCTTTTATGTGTAAACATAGTTAACTTACCCTCCTTATAGTTTCCACACACATCGAGTTCCAAGTTTTCCGAATGCAGCAGAAATGACAAGTAACAGGGTTTTGAGTTCGATCAGGTACTTCTAATGTCCTCTAAACCTCCCTAGTCTCCTACAAATTGGCTTTGTTTATTATCTTGAGTGAAAAATGTACGTTTTTTCTTCTCTCATTCTCCGCCTTTTCCCAGTCGAATCAATCACAGGAAGCCCTCTATCAGACCGTGAGCAAAAATCCTGACGAACGAGCATAGGCGAAGCCATAAATTTGAAATCGAGACACGTATCGAAGTTTGCAAAGAAAGAATTGATAATCCCCGAACTACGAATCATCATGCTGCGTCACAATATCAAAGTTCCGACCAACGCATCCAACGCAATGCCTCGACTATTTTAGCAAATCGTGAACCCTTCATCTCCATAGTACTGACCACAATGTTCCCATTAACCAAGCAAGACTCAAATTGACTCGGCAAGCGCGAAACAAAAAGAAGAAAAAAAAAAGGGAACTTTACCCCGAAGAACAGCTCCGCAGCCACCGCACTGATAAACAGAGTAATCGGCGAGCTCCGGCAACAGATTCTCGCACTTGGGACACCGAACCAGCCGAACTTTCTCCGCGTTCTCCATTCGAAGGAAAACCTCTCTGAGAACCAGAGCGACAAGTCTAAGCAGAAAACAAAAAGCTCCTTCTTTTATTGTAAGGGAGAAAACCAGGGGGCAGAGAAGGTCATTGAACTTGGATTCCTGAGGCCTCTGGGTGGTTTCTAATGTGAAGCGAAAGGGACAGGCGGGTCCGCGAACGGTCGAGACTAGCAAAGTCTTCGACTTTTTAAAGAAATGTCCACCCTACAGATTTTTCAGCGAGCAACGACGACCCAGAGAGAGAGAGGAGGGACGACATTGAGGACATGGGTGGAGAAATATTTCTTCAGAAATCTACGCACGGACCTCGAACTCGTGGTGTCCTCCTGCAGAGAAGATCGAAGCTTTTGTGGTGGCTCTGATTTTAGAGAGGGAGAGTTGGAAGGGATCATCTTCCAAAGACCAATGTCGTTGCCGCGGAAAGTTAATGCCGAAAGGAAATGATGCAAGGGAGGAATGAAAGAGAGAGGGAGGGGGAGGATAGGAGACGACGTCGTGTGGAGGGTGGGACAGCGTCGTCGAGCCAATGATGCTCCTCAGAGTCGGGGAATGACTAGGATTCGAACATCAGGAGGACAAATGTCTGAGGACAAGAATTATGTGCTACGCCCACCCCTGTTGCTGTTTGCTTGTTCAGCACTTGATCTCGTGATGTTAATGATCAGTCAAAATCATCATTATTCTATCGATACCACAAAAGGACGTTGGACCTGTCTTGCACCCATAATCCGAATAATTTCCTTTTCCGATCTAATCCACTCGGAAATCTTCATTTCATAAATTGTTATAGTAACGAGTAGAGAACTTCCCTCCATTTATCGAGCCAAAGAACCAATGCGTGGTCTCAAACTCGATGAGTTAACCAACGCGTGCTTTGATCTACGAGCGGGCTCTTTCCAAACGAAGGAGGAGGCGGGTCTGGTGCGATTAAACTCCTAAAATGGATGATTAGCAATGATAAGTAAGGGGGTGACTGCTTTTCTTTCACCTGACGGAGAGATTCCAGGGGTTGATGGGAGGAATTGGCGCTTTTGCTTTTTCTTCCAATTTCTTTCCCTATTTATTATAAGCTTTCAGCTTTATTCGCTCTTTTATTTTATACATGGAGAAACGAAAAGAGGGGAAAAGTGAGGAAATGACAGGGGGAGAGAGAAAAGCACTGTTTTGGACTCTCCTGAAAAGAAGTGAAAGAGCTAAAGTGGGAAAGCGAGAGACAGAGCAAGAGACAGGGGCGCGCAAAATTACAAGTCTGGCGATTTCCTGAGAATTTGACCGGTGTTGCCATCTGCCTGAGATATGCCGGAGCCCACCTGCACACCTTGTTGACTTTAGAGGTTCGGACAGCGGCGCATTTTCTCAGGATGATGTCTAGGCTGGCATTGGCTCATTGGAGCCCAGAACCTACCGAAAGAGGAGAGAAAAGGGTTGGGAGGAGTTCACGGAAGTAAGTTGGTTGTTGAGCTGAAGGAGGGTGTGTGAGCTTTTGTCTTTATGAGGGGGGGAGTTGAGTGAGTCATTTATGCAGAGTTACAAGGCTTTGCCTTTTGTGCTTGGACCCTTTCTTTCTCAGGCACGGCGGCCCACTTCTTCATACAGAACTTGAACAGCCTCTTTCGGAGGACCTTCTCCGCCTTTCCTTTCTTTCTCTGTGATCTTGGCTTTTTCTTTTGTGAGAATGGTTCCTGATTAGGGTGCTTAGCAGCCGATTAAACATGTACTGTTGTGTGATATTGATGGCTCTCCTTGACGAGCAGAGCATACCAAATGTGAAAGGCTACCGCGAGAATATAATTTCTTCTAAATGTTCGAATTTTCCTTTTAGGAAGATCTATTTTTTACTGAACCGACAAAGATGTGTTGGATTTAAGTTAGGAAGCTGTCCGTTAGGAAATGGGTGGTCCTTTGATGGGATTTGACGAATGAGGAACCATGAAGGATAAGCATTCTTTTAAGGAATCTTTGGAGGAGGTTAGGAGGTCTCTGCCTCTTTCATGCCATGCACGTTAGGATCAATCAAAAAACAACCCAATATCCAATAAACAGGCAAACCACCCCGCCATTTTTGTTGCTCCACGAACTCATGACAGGCTGTTCCAAAATTTGAGACCAAAGTCGAGTCAATTTGCGGTCGACTCAAATGATCAACTAACACACACCAGCCACACAGCATAAAGAAAGATCGTTTGCCTGTTGGAAGAGTCATCACAGTCATTATGAAGACTAGCCTCTCTAATCGCAGAGGATTATTTCTTATGCCAAGCTGTGGGGGCTGGCTTTTGATCATCATTGCAAGATGATTGGAGGTGTCAATCGCTCTGTTAAACAAATACTAAATGTCATTGTCTTTTTTCTTAACCTAGTCCATCAGGTAAGAAATGCTCCTAGAACAAATCCAAACAAAAGGCTCCAAATCCAACGTAGGTCATTACACAAATATCCATGCAAAATAAAGCCCTCGTCTTTATCCCTCGCATGTCTCTGTCGTTTGCATTGTTCATTACCCCAATTTCTGCTTTACCTTTCTCCCACAACTTGCCAACGTTTAATCAGATTACTTTATTTCAAAAGATGGATAAGCTCAAGGTTGAATGCCAGCACTTTTACGTTATCTGCAAGTCCAGGCATGTATGTTGTCCACATATGTCTCGTCCTCTTCTGTTATTTCACAGGTTCAGCAGCCAAATCTCAGTATATTTGACCAGGTCCAATTAAACAAACTATGTTTTCTGCATCATGAGCCGAATATCTCTACCTAAGAAACAAGTAAACGGTTGAAATCACAAACTTTAAAACAACCTGATTTATCAATAATTCCCAATCAAAAAGCCGTACTGAAGTAACTGTTGGCGACTTCTTCACACAATATCTGCAAGACCATGCTGTTGCTAGGCCCTATACATCTCGGGGTTTTGAATTGGCTAACAGCGGCTCCTAATCCTATGTAATAGTCTAGGATCTTCTGGAACGTACCTCTCCGGACAACTCGGAGTTCAAGGGCGCCTATCGCGCCCACTTTGCGCGCGCCAACGTACCCTGCATCAATAAACGAGCGGTCCAAACAGTTGCAGCATTCTCTCAAGATCTCGTCGCTGGCTTGACCACTCATCTCCCAGAATATCACATAGTGACCTGGGTCCGTCGAGAAATCCACATGGCTGGTGAAATCTACGACTTCGAGCGTTTCTTTTACCAGTAACTTGGCTGCTGCTTCGACGGATAACTGCAAGTCTTTCTCGGTGTTCTTGTCAATGTTGACGGTAAGCAAGAGATTTCTTCGGCAGATAAATTGGAGTTCAGGGGTGGAGTTGTGAAATCCTACGACCTTCACCACATCTCCTAGCCTGTATCGATACAGCCCTGCAAAATTTGAAGTCAGAAAGTTACCATTCAAGGGAATAAAAGGAACAGAGATGATAAAAACAATAAATGGGAAAGAGAACTTATATAGATTGACATCGCATGTATCGATGCATGACTCTCCTAACAAAAACCAAATTTATTCCTAGAGTAGGCCTTGTAAGTACAAATAGACACCGAATTACAGCAGTCTAGCTGGTATAATTAACAAAGTTGCATCAAATAGTTTTCCAAACTAAACATGGAACAAACATAATAATGACATTACATTATAAATCCCCTGAATCTCAAAGAGAAAAAAGCAAAATGGTAAGAGAGAGCCTTATTTTTTTTAAGATACTAAAATATGGAAAATCTTAATCGCAATAGCAGGAAGGGAGACTGATACAATGTGCGAGGAGGACAACTATGACAAGGTTGCCATATGCAGGAGCTTAAGAAAGGCTAATTAACATAAAATAAAGCCAAAAAGGCCAACAATGAGATTCTAAAACCGACCACAAGATACTGGCATTTCCGGTAAGCAACAAATTAAGAGAAAAAAAAATTATAAAAAATCCAATTTGGAGGATTGTGGATTTATCCTGGTCATGAAAATTTATTCTATCTAAAGAAGCAACGACCTTTTTTATTCTATATATACTCGTCTAAACTTATCTCTATAATAATATAAAATAAGAAAACAAGGCATTTACCTAACCCTTGTTTGTCTTCCATCAGAACTTTAATGCAGTCTTGGTGGGGACCGAAATAAATCTATTAAAGCAAGAAAACAACCAAGAAATTCTTATGGCTCGTTTCTTAACAGTCGTGTTTTGATTGTTTTTTCAATCAATTCTTAAAACTTTCCTTCTACAGAAGCAATTAGCGATCGTGTACTGTGGTAGATGCATGAATAATTCTAGGGAATAACCTTCCAGTGAAATTCTGCTCTACTTTCTCTGAAAAAAGAGTGGCCACTAACCCAACCAGGAAGTGGTGGTGGAATAAATTTCTGCGTTTCATGTTTCCTTGCTGCTCAAGCATGCAGCAAATTGAAATTTATTGCTTTCTGGTGGAACAAAATCCTAAATAAAAAGAAAATATGTAGCGCGTCTCTCTCTCTCAGATGGAAGCTAGTGCACTGACTTTCTTCTAAGTGCTGCAAAAGTCTCGTCCTTCCTTAATGGAAGCCAGCATATACTCTTCTTTTTGCACTGGAAAAGAGTCTTCCACTCAAGTCACCACTTACAAGTGACCCAGAGAACTTATCGTCCAGGTGAACAATCATAAAGCAAAGATAATGTAAGGTTTAGGAAGTCTCCGCCCGAGGGAAACATTTCATAAAACATCCAAGTCCAACCTCAAAAAGGATTTTTGTTCATATCAATGAATGAAAATGGACTGCAATAAAAACAAAAACTAAGATAGATGCAGGACTCTGTTTGTGAGGGATAAAACAAGATGAGCCGGCCAAGCACAGAGATACAGACAACCCCCAAGCCAATTAAAAGAACACCCACAAAAACCTGCCAACAGTGACAAATCAATTGGAAGAACCATTTCTCTTTTGAAATAAATTTTGGCATAAAAACAGAAGTAAAAGGATCAAGGAATCTCTGAGGGTTGTGCCATGAAATACCTCAGAACACACCCATAATACGACAGAATACGCGTGGATCTTCTACAAGAACAGGCCATCTTTCTTGTAACAGATATGATGGACCGCTTAGATATGCCACCAATTTGTCTAAATGGCTTCAGATGAAGAAATAAGGCTGATCTCAAAGTTCAAATTTCAAATTCTAATTCCACTAATCAAAAGAGCTAAAGTTTAAAGATCGTGCTTGTTGGTTCTGTCTTATTAACCGTAAGAACAAATGGTTTGTTTCACTCTTATTAGCACACAGGATTTAACCACCCTAAGTTGGCCACACAGATCTTCCTCCATACACGGTACACCAGAATGCTCAACAGGTTACCATTTGTTTCCCTCTGGAAACAGAAAAAGGATTTGCTTTTTTTTTTTTAAGTTAGAAACCAGAGAAGAAATATGGCGGAACACTTTATGCATGGTCTGGGAGAAGAAATTTCATCCATGTGTTGTGTGTATGTGATACTGGAAGATATGACAATGAAGAAAACTTGTGCTCATTATGAAGACACAACCTAGACATAAAATTAACAAACATACCTGCAAAATTGGTGACAATAATCTCATACTCCTCACCAACCTTGACTTCAGTCAGACCCACTGTCTTTGGATCGACACAAAGCAAAGTGGATGATTCGTTGTCTTGGCCTGAGAGTTCAGTCATCTCCCTGAGAGGGATAAATTCAAAGTAGCCAATGTTAGGAAGAACGGCAAAAGAAGCCAACTCTGGCGGCAACTTAGGATTCACGTTAGCTCCAATCCATCCTTCAGACGATCCATAATCTGCACTTAATAAAGGCAGATCCCCAGCATAGTGCCTCAGTTTCTTTACATACGGCTCCATTGACCCAGTCATAATCCCATAAATGTACTTGGCATTTGGAAAAAGCTCCTGTATTACTCCATACCAATTACTCAGCTGGGAGCATTTACTGTATATGAGATCAGCCAACTCAGGGTCTGGTTTAAGCAATTTTGACATGGCCGCTCGGATGGATGGGACAGTGACTTGACTAGCTAGGTCCCCGCACCTTATATCATTGCACAGTTCTCGCCAAACTAATTCGAAGGTTCGAAATGCATGGACGATGCTATGAGCAAATGTGGAGGACACATACTGGACTTCGTTGCAGAAGATAAGCCCGCACAAGAGATGGCAATATAAGGATTGGTGGAAATCAGGACCGAAAATCACCTCATCTGGACTGCAACAAAGAGACTGCATTGCCCTCATAGTACTTTTGAACTGTGCGCTTCGGAACACATTAGTTGTGGCAGTACCAGCCACCAGGCCACCTTTGGTTTTAAACTGCTTGCTGCTATAAATGAACTGTAAAGCCTTTCCACTCCCAATAGGGTATACTCTGTGAAAAATAATCGAACTTTCAAAATAAAATTTTGCAGCGCACATAAAAAATTTAAGACAGTGATCAAGATGATGTCTAGTGTGCTAGAATTCCACAAAATCTTTGTCTAGAAATCTGGGATTATGTAGATGATAAATTGCGCCCCAAATACAGTATTTTAAATTCATGTAGATTATTCTGAATTAAAGAATGGTGCAGATCACAAACAAAAAGGTTAGTTAATGTCTATATGCTGAAACTGATTTAAAAGTAGTCACACAGTCCTGAAACTAGCAAGAAGCTTTTCTTGTATACCTGTTTCGAAAGGCAAAAGAGGTTCTGTATATTTGCATAGTTGACTCCACAAGCTCATCATTGAAGGGTACATATTTCGGCTTTCCCTGACTGGTACCAGAACTGCAACGCCATGCAAGAATCAATTATGGCTACAGAATCCATTCATTATGGTTTCATAGTAATAGAATCATCGAAGCTCTATTACCTTAATGATATCGTGGTTATAGGTTTTCCGGTGAGGATCGGGGATGAATCACCGTCCGCAATCCTCTGGATGTAAGACTCCAATTCCTTGTGAGTAACGAGTGGAAAATGAGTCTTGAAGCTCTCGAGATCAGTTTTTCCCTTAAGCCCCGAATTCTGCAAGTACTCCGCCTCAGCATTCTCTTCCAAGATCTTCTTCAAGGTCTCTTCTTGAACCCTTTTGGCGTCTTTAGTCATAGCCTCAAATTCATCTATAACAATGTCAAAATTCATGCCTTCCATCGTGTCCAACATCTTCAAAATCCCTCAGCTGCAACATAAGCGAAAAAAAAAAAGTGAATATAAGTACCACCAATGATGAATAGAACAGTGAAAGTGCTGATGTGATGTAATTCACTTTATCGTAATCACTTACCTCAAGAGGGCCAAGTAGTACATACTCAGACGCAAAAGAAAAACCAGATTACGTAGGCATTCAACATATTGAATTTCTTCAGCAGAGAGAGTCAAAAATGATGAATAATGTTGAGGTGAAACAGTGGAGGACAAAATTTTGAATCTTTATAGAAACACACGTTTGGCGTCATGCATGAGCAGAGAACATCCACTGGGGGAGCTTGTGTCCAAGAAAGACCAAACAAATAAACAGCTGGCATATTGACTTTCTGGAACTTTCTCCGGCCCAGAAAAGGGAGCTTAATAAGAGCAGATTCAAAGTTCCTACTAAAACTCCAAGTTCAACTGTCACCTTCAATAAACATGACAAGTAAAAGAAGTGTGTGCTTTGCTTCATAATTGAAAGTCCAGTAGAAGACTATACTCATAGAATGATCAACTTAAGAAACCATGGAATAAAGCCAAACTGACTTATTGGGTGAATCTCAAAGAAACGAAAACTAAAAAACTTCCCAGAGACTAATGAAGCATGAAAAACATACATGCCACAAGAACCAGTTCCTCAGCCCCGGTTTGGTAAAAGCAAGAAGTGTGGTATGAATTCCAACCACTCTTTTTTTGTCCTCTTTTTGAAAGTGGTCAACTCAGTCAACCATACAGAATTTTCGCGGAAGCTGCACCTCTATGCGCTTCAATGAATTGGGGCGGTGCTGAAAAGCAAGAAAAACAGAGGCTAACAACCAGTAGAGTTGGTGAATAATCTAGACTATACAGTGAGCCAAAGCCGAAAGCAAAGATTAGTTTCGAATTGATAACCCAAGCACACAAACAGAGAATGGATAACACAGAAAAGAAAGGGGAAGAATTGAGGTTAACAAGAGACACCAACACAAACACACACAGACAGAGGTATGCGGACGCATGCAGTACCTGTCGCCACAAAACGAAACGAACGAGCTTTAACTTGTTCTACAAGAAAAAAGGGAACTAGCAGCAGAGATGGAAGAAGAAAATTCAAGAACACAAGCAAATGGGCGAATGGAAAGGAACAGGGAGGGAGGGAGGGAGAGGGAGGGTACCCGGAAGGAACCAGAAATCTGAGTGGAGCCAATTGCAGTCAAAACGAGGATGTTTTCATAGGGGGGAGAGAGAGCGAGAGAGAGAGGGGCCCAGTTGGGTGTGTAAATCTCGATGTAGACGAGGTGAAACAGGGTACGACAAAGCCAAGGTTGGCAATATACATCGCCGACTCCTATGCCACCCATTTGTCTTCATCTGCATTATTTACTCGAGGGAGTGAGAGAGAGAAAGAGAGATTGTGTTGCAATCGTCCGTTTGTTTGGTCTCCATGTGTCGCATTTGTTTGTTTGTTGCCATGTTGGTCTCCATGTCAAGCGGGGAAGAGAGAGTGAGAGAGTGAGAGATTCGTTCGGCTGGCACCATACCAAAGCGGAAAATCAGGCAACAACTGATTCTCTGCATTTCTTTACCCATTTTGAACATTACCTCAATCAGAGTTGGCTAATTTATATTTATATATTGCCTATCTGTTTCATTTTTATAGTTAATTCTTTTTTTAATTGATGAGTCTTGGTATTTGTAGCATTATTCATTTACTTTAATATAAGAGACAGAATTAACAAAACATTTATACTTACAAGCCTATTGAAACTGCTCCTAAGATCCCAATATCTTTTTGAATGCGAGCCTGTACAGATCATGGGTTTTAGTACATGGTGAAACAAGAACGAAGATGAGCGAATGTAGGTGGTTATACTGTTGACACAACCCCGAGATCATGCATGAGCTAAGCACCAAACAAGCAACGCTCTTATTCAAAGAGGGGATACTTGTAATTCACAGATCAAAGATATGATATGCACCCTCATACTTTATAAAAATTTTCTCGAGTTTCGTATCTTCTGTTATTTCGATAGACTGTCAAACTCTTATCATCCGCCAAAATGTTAAAGTGGTTAGAGAAATACGTGTCACTTACCCATTAGTTCAAAATATCTTAATCAATCAAAAGATTTTGCTCCACTTATCCACTGTTTCCAAAAGAGCATATATGCGTTTGGTCGCCCCCTGATTTGGATTGAGATAGGATAAAATAAGATGGAATTAGAAATCTTTCAAATATCCTCCAATTTGAAAAATATATATTTTTCCCATGTTTGGTTCAATCCAAGATAGGATTCAAACTTTTTGAAAATCTTAATTGCTTACAGGCGTGACACTTTTCAAATCTTGCACGGCCGAGACTTGCACGATTTTGAGCCATCACCGTTTTCGCTAGAGCTACTCCTCCTCCTTCTCCTTTGAAATATTCTTATTGTCAACACAATGTCTCAAATCTGAACAGAGGATGGGATCGGAGAAGCATCACGGCAAAATCATGTGACACTGTTCAAGACTAAGATTCGAATGCCCAAAACTTTGTGCATTTTGGTTTTTTTTTCTTCTTCTTTTTCAAACACTACTTTTTGGGTCAATCCATTAATTTCGGGTTATTCATCAGTGACAATCAATTTGGTTAATAATTGGCTGGACAACGATGATGATCGGCAATGGTCGAAGGCGATGACGAATGTTCGGTGGTCGAGAGTGATAGGCTGTTGTAGCAGCAATCTTTGTCTGGAGGCCAACAAAGCCAAACTCCATCACTCCATCATTGGAAGGAAATTGTTTTGTTTTTTTATTATTTCTTATCCAATCTGGGTATATGCCAGTCCCTAGCCCGGATTTCTTATCCGGCATTTTATCCATGTATATCCCGGTTTATCTAGTCCAGAAAATCTAAATAAGATAATTGTTATCCTATCAAAACTCAAATCCGAATTATCAACTGTAGCCCATGAATTAGAGCTAGTTATATGTAAAAACAAACTTTCAAATTTTGGTGTCCACCCTGACTTGTATTACTTCATCCATTTTATTTAGTAATATCCAATTTTCTTACGCCACATGTGCATTGTGTCTAGTTAAGAGAAAGTAATAAAATTACCCAGGTTCATAACATTTAGTTGAAGTCACATAAACAAGTGGTCAATGATGTATTTGTTTATCAGAAAATGAATGATACGAAAATTATTTTCCTAAAAATGATAGCTTATATGAATTACTTACAAAAAAAATAAAGAATGAATATAATCATCTCCAACAAATATGTCTTAGATATAAATAATTACCCATAATTAAAATATTTATCACAAACTAATTATTTCAAGCGATTATTTTTAGAAAAATATTTTCTAAATTATTTATTTTTTACGAAATAAACAGAACCTAAAAGTAAAATCACAAATTTCGAAATGCCGCGCATCAGCACAACCAACTCAAATGGATGCATCTGCTGCGTACAAAAGAAAATAAAATGCATCTTTGAAAATTGAAACAACAAATTTTGGAATTATTTGGCCGCTCGTCAGCAGAACCAACTCAAAATTAATGTATATAATTGTTGCTGACAAAACATAATAAAATGCATTTTTTATCATTGGTTTGTTTGGACCCACGAAGGGGACAGAGATAAATAAGGACGTCCATTCTCACCTTGGATAAACAAACTTAAACATTTTGTTTGAAGAAATTAACACGACAATTATCTTTTTATCTACTATGGTAAGGAGGATTGCATTGAAACGAGGAGCTAAACATATGACCTGACGTTAGTAATTTGTTTGTAAAATAAATACCACCTTTCAAAAGTTGTATGAGTTTAGAAATAACTATAATTTTCATATATTCAATGTTTATACTCGTCGAGATTTTATTATATCCTAGAGGATTTTTGATAACGTTGTGAGGCCAAATACTTTAAAGAGAGTACTAAAACGCTTAAAAATCTGATTCAATTCTTCTTCCCAATCGATTTTTGCCTAACACCTGATACATCAATGTAGTGAAACATCACGGGTGAGCGTGATTGGAATACGTGCAAAGGTTTTTTATTTTCTTTCTTTCTTTGAGTGGATCATCCACATATATATTTCACCAATTGTATGGAACAATTATGGGAGGCTATACCCTCCCCCAATCAAATCCATTTTCTCTTTTTATATGCTCAACTTTTAAACTTATTATCGTTCTTGTGGAGGGGACGACCATACTTGTTCGATTTACCTCTCTACTCGAATGCCATGACGCAGGCCTTGAAAAGTTAAATACAAGCGCATGAAAAGCGATTCGATCCCATCGGAGTCTGCATTGAAATCATTGCAAATTAAGGGACGTAATCAAATAGAATGTCCTTCACTAAAATGGGTTAGTAGTAGATTAGTTTAATTTCATAGGAATTAATACTTTGATTTTCTTTACTCTGTAGCATCATGTAGGTCATAACAAAGGAAAAGGCTTTCCGAAAAATCATTTTATGAAACATATTTTTACCTTTTTTCAGGTTAAGCATTCATATTTTCTTTAACTGTAAATAATTTTCAGCAAATCAAACCCGTAAAAGTTCGGACAACTAATTCACAGAAAGTGATGTTGCTCGAACCAACATACCCTTATTATAAATAACTTTTCTCTCGTTTAAACTCGTACCACTGAAAAATCTAGTGGCGCACCAAAACGGTAGCCCAAAAAAGCAAAACCATGGAGGGCAATGTCTCCTGTGCATTCATATAGTTCTTTCTCACATTCAATGGAAGATTAAGGTGTAATTTCATTACTCTTTCAATGCGATCACATGTAATGATTCCCCTCTCTTCTTTGAATTTGATTGCATTGACATCATCGATTCTTAGAGGTTTAGAATCCAGAACTCAATGTGAGGGTGCAATTATTCACTCATCCTAATGATCGTGCAGAGTGGTTGGAGCCTAGTCTACAATGTGGATAACCTTGAAATTAGGTCAATTCAACTTTGCCCATGAAGATCCAGAGAATCTTTGCTAATACCACAATGGAAAATTGCGATAACGATGGGATGGACGATAATGTTTTTATCCCTTTTGTCATTTCCGGAGCTTTCCTTCATTTTCATTTGAGAATGACAAGGGCTAAAGGCAATATAGCCTTATCTGTGATCCCACCTGTTCTCTCTCTCTCTCTCTCTCTCTCTCTTCCTTTATGTTTGTAGCTTTTCTGTGTATGTGCTTGCTGGAATTGGGTGGGCAGCATCTAAATCCAGCATGAAGATCTGCCATTACCAAGAATCTGTGGTGCTATTTGGAGAAGCTGGGAGCTTTTTCTGGGTGTTGCATCTTTTGTAATGGAGGCAATCCACAGCCATGTTTGGTGCCTAGATCATTTTTTTTTAAACTTGAGGCCCCTTGTGACCAATTTCTTTCGTTGTCATCACGCATGTCTAATATATCTCTCTTTTTTGTTTCTTCTTCTTGTCGCTTTTTGAATTATGTAGGACGTATCTGTTTTAAAAAGGTTATGCTATACTCCATTCGTGACAGGCCAATCTCATGGACATCATCAACGTTTATTTTGAGTAAATAATTGCATGTGGTTGATATCCATATTTATATCTCACCAATCACAAGATCAGTAAGGAGTACGGAAAAAAAGTCGCCGGTCGTGTTTTTGACCGTCAGATCTTTGACACCTGCCATCACTTATAAATTTACTAACAAGGAAAAGAAGGTATAATGACAACACACACAAACCTACAATTGAGCGGGTCACTCCCCTCCCCATCCCCATCCCCAGCCCAAACCACATGGCAATGGAGGTTTCTAGGAAAACATGCGCATGTTTTTGTGCACCACATGCCTACGAGGTTTTATACCCCCAACAAAAGCACTTGTTTTTTCATGCTCTTAAAATTTAAAACCTAAAAAACCTCTATGACCTTAGGCTCTCTCATCAAAAACTTTAAATATTTCATCGCTGACCCTAATATGATAAGTCGATATGCATATTTCACACTCTTAAATAGCGTAATATTATAACGACTGCTTCTCATTCCAAAGTAACAGTAAACATATGTACATCGATGGTATGTGTCCACATGTTTCATGATATGAACCTTACATGAAGTACTTTCTTTCTCACATGATAGTATGATAGATGTAGTCCGGTCTTCATAAATTACAAGATATCTAGAGGTTGTTGGTCCAACCTAGCAGGAACAAACCCTATGAAAGGATGAGCTTTCCATCCAAATCCTCGCATGGTACCCTTTGGCCCACAAAATATTCCTGGGATTGAACGCTTCACGAAACATAAATGGACAAAGTGAGCTACTATTGTCTATATCTACAAAAACAAAATGCTACCTACTCTCTCTACTGGCCTAAAAAGAAGGTACTATAGTCCAGCCCTCATTTTATGCAAGTCCCGAAATTGTCTTCGCTCGTCCCAGGCACCAATAGCCCTTATTCTTTGACTGCATAATTAACCATCTTTTCTAATGTCCATTGCCAGATTGCGAATAAACTATTTATGTTATATTCAGACAGTCGCATCCTAGGGGCTTGTTACCCATATACCATTTCAAGTAAACATATGTATTTCCGTTTTAGACATCCTAAGCAAGACATTAAAAGGCTTCATCTTGGTTCTCGTCCGGATCTCAGGATCACCAAAATGCAAAACTTCTAGAGAGTATTTCATCCCCCTGGGGAAAACAAAAATACAAGAGGAATTGGAGGTACGAGACATGCGGACACTGATACAGCATTCCTAGAGCCTGCCCACAGGATAGGGACAAATTGCGGACGCCCTCATAGGAGCAAAACCTTCATTTTAAACCAACGTATGTATTTCTGCTTTAGAAAAAAGCTTTCACCAAATGGGAATGAGCCTCAGACTGTTGTCATTGTCGCACTCGTATTTCACCTTGCAAATGGAGGAAATTTTTTTTAAGAAACTGGAGAATTTTATATATACTTTGAAGGAACTTTTAGCTGCCATCTTTGGAGCATAGACGAGACCAATCAATCTTCGATCAGAAGCATTGACAATCAGTTGAAAGTTTCTTCCCAAATCTTTTATCTTTTGTTGCTGTCAAAACCACTTAGAAGATGAGTGATAGGTGGTCATCTGCTTTTTCTGCGATGAACCCTAATCCGTGTGTGCATTACGTGCAGCTCACTCTTACTTTAGTCGGATTAAAACATTGAGGCCACTCAGGACATCAAAAAGGAAAAAGCTTGAAACTATTTAATTGGATTATCTGCTAGGAGAAAACGTTCTTTACACGTAAAAAAAAACGCAAGATTTCGTATTCTAATGCACGCGATAGTTATTTTATGTGAATATCTTATGCATGCAGCCAACCATCGATTACATTGCATATGTATAATGCACGATAGTTTATCTAGACTAGGATATGATTATCACAACAAATTAAAAAATAAAAAGAAGTAATTAGGTTGAGTGAATGTGTGGGAAGAAACAGCAGCAAACACCAAAAGAATGACTGGTTTCCAGCAACAAAGTGGGTTGTGGTACGAAAGTGGACTCTCTTTCCCAAAGCATTATACGGAGTTCGTGCCACTTCAATCACAACATTCCGATGACTCACTTTAGATGATGGGAGTCTACTTCATTTTGGAATGGATGAACAAGTGGACCTAGCATTTCAGCTACTTAAGAAAGAATAATAATACTTAAGAAAGAATGATAATAACAATAATTAAGGAAAAGAACCTCATTCTTTAATTGTTAACTAGAATTAGACAATCAAAGAAGGGAAATTTTCCTCGAAGAAAGTACCAAACAAATCTTAAACCTATATTATTGATGCAAATTCAATCTTAAACCTTTCGACTAGACCAATTTAATAATAAACATTTTCACATTTTGCCAATCGAGTTTATCTGGTCAATTTTGACCGAAAATCACTGATGTAAACACTAGCCATCTTATGTGGCACGACTGTTGCTGACGTTGACAATTTTTATAATTTTTTTGAAAAAAATGAATTTTTAATTATTATTCTTTCTTCTTTTTTCCTCTATCTTAGGGGTGATCGATTTTCGGTCCAGTCCGGTTCCGATCCAATGGAACCGATCACTTATTTAACACGAAGATGAAATTAAAAAAGAAAAAGGGTGAGAGATTTCAGCTTTTCTCCAACAAAAAGAAAGAAATCCACCAATCAATAGAGAAATCTTCCATGAGTTTTTATGGCAAATTTTGGCCAGCATGATCAAAGGAATTAATTCCTCCAGATTACGTAGAAAGGGGCAACAAATGTGGTAGTGATCAAAGAAGGTTGCAAAGGAGATTGTCTCCCTTTTATTTTGGCAACAAATTGACAAGGGAATTTGATCGCGAAGGAAAGAGCATACAGAGATGGATATTCTCTTTGGAAGATAATGGGAAAGGTCAATGAACAGGGGAAGAATCAAAGGAAAATATGAATAAAAAGAAAGAGGGCGAGAGATTTAAGCGCTGAAGAGAGTGAAGCAAATCAGTGATGCCATTCAAGCTGCTCTCTTCCCTTAGTTTTTTGAAGAAATATATAGAGAGTTAGTTTGGTCCGATTCCTCCTTGGAATCAAGAACCGGCTTAGAACTTGGAACCGGATTGGCTAGATATTGGTTCCACTTTTAAGAATCGAAAATCGGATCGGCACTCCTAGAAATTAGGGCACTCCTACTTTATTTGTTGTAGAGAGTCGAGGCCTTCACCATCGACCGGCAGGGCTATGAAGGCCCTCGCTCGCAATTAACAAGGCCACGATGACCAACCTAGGGCCACCTTGCCCGTAACTAGTGAGGCTATGATGACCTTGCCAATCGTGGGCAAGGTCAAGGGCCGTGACCCTTGCCAACTCTCGACGAAGGCTTGTTGGCCCTCACCTAGTCGGCGGCCAAATGAAAGGAAAAAATAATGAAAAAATAATTTAAAATTTTAAAAGAAAAAGAAAAGAAAAAACAAAATATTCAAAATATTATTTAAAAATGTCATCATTAACATCGACTGTACCACATTGGATGGCCGAGCGTCCACGTCAGTGATTTTCGGCCAAAATTGGCCAGATTGACTCAATTGGCAAAATGTAAAAATATTTAGGACTAAATCGACACAAATAAAATTGGTTTAGGACTGGCCACCATACAATATATTTGTGACTAAATTGATACAATTAAAAAAAATTATGATTGAATTGGCCATCGTACAATAAATTTATAACTTTTTGAATAATTTTCCCTATATTATCTCATTAAACGATGGTTGTTGCTTTCACTTGGATCTTGAGCTATGATTAAATTTTGGACACAAGCTATCATTTGCTAATAAGCACTATCAAGCGAAGGAGAATGATTTCTCCAATAGGAAAGGACAAGCGAGAGAAAAGTACGCAATAAAAGATCGATTTCACATTTCCCGCCATTTTTCACCATGCGAGATTTATTTTCAATAAGCTTAATTTCCAGTCAAAAGAAAAATAAGTAAATATAGATCTGGACCAGAAACGATCCGCACCGGGAGTGCAAAGGTCAAATTAGCGGCTTTTTTGTTCGATAAAGCACAAATCACGTTGATTTGATCTTTGGTCGAGGTGATAGGAGCTGAATTAGTAAAACCCCACTTCTCTCTCCATTTATTTTGGAAAGTTGATATAGCACTTTTTCCAGTCTTTATCCCTTTTTTTTTTTGGTCGTACCAGTCTTTATAAATCAAGTCATTTTCACTAAGTTCTAACCTATAAACAGCTAGTAAAACTGCAGAGAGCAATTAAGTTGTAGATTTTATATAATAGTTAATACTACGAAAAACCTCAAACTGATACGCACATAATAAATTTTTCCCAGATTGATATATCTGTGATAAATTTCTCCTCCATTAATTTCCGTTAAATTTTACAGTCAAATTGCTGAGTTAGACGACACATAACAGTTGACGTGTGTACCATTTTGTGGTTTTAACCTCAGTTTATTATATTTGTACTAGTTCGTGATTTTTTGTGGTATTAATCAAATTTAATGGAAACTAACAGAGGGTAAATTTATCACAAATATATCAGTTTGGGGTTGTTATAATTAAAAAATTAGTTTGGGGTAAATTTATTACAAATGTAATGATTTGAGGTTTTTTGTCGTATTAACCATTTATATAATAAAATAAAAAAATCTATCCGTCGAGTATTTACTAAGCAACCAAATGAGAAAATGTCGCGATTGTTTGTGGGACATATCGATACTTTAAAGTCGAATATTTCCGCAAGAAGTATGCTTCGACAGGCGCTAGACTGGCATTGATTGTAAAACAAGACCCGTGAGTTATATTTTCTCGAGTTGCCGTGCGGCGTTGATCTCGTGGTGCTTTTCGATATCGGAAGAGAGGAACAGTAGCGGCAAAGACGGCGACAAAGGTCTGTTTTGAGCGCGCTCATTGCAATTTTAGCATTTCTTACTGTTTCTGTCGAACAAAGGAAGGACAAATGGGATTAAGGTTTCCTCCATGCAATCATCGTTGGGACCTAAAAGATCGACCAAGTGTTTCAGCCGTTCGAATTTGAAAGCTTCCGACGCCTACAATTTTGGGTAAGATCGACCGACTATTTGGTGGCATCACGCGTGCAATTAAGGAGAGTACAAGGTACTGCTGCATGCGCGAATTAAGAAAATGTACGAACGAGGTCTCGGTCCCGCGGCCATATGATAGTGCCGCACGAGACGCTCATTGTATAAAGAAATGGGTGTTGAAGTCTTGATTAGTGTCTCTTTTCTTTCTTCGGAATGATGATTCTATGTTGCGTTTGATCTGTGTGTGCGTACAAGAACGAAATTATGGTAGATTGGACTTGCGTGAGGAATTCGTACATTGAAAAATCGAGTATTTTGATATTGCGATAGGTCCCGTATCATTCATATCTTGAGTAACTCAACCCTCCCTCCCCCCAAAAGAATAATATTGTAAAAAACAAAAAAGCAAGACTAAAGTCGTGTGTAGAGTTTTAGAATGACTAAGAAGCAATCCTAACACGCACACGACACGTTCAATGATTCAAAGAGTCTGAACATCCTCCACGTGCCTAACAAAACGGGTTGCGCGATGCAACACGTTAATGCGATTGCTAAACGTATCACCATGTCAAGTGTCAACATAGCACAATACGTTAACACATTTTATGAGTTCCATGTCCGTAAATGTGTTTCTAATTCACCCATCATTATCTTTTATGTGGGTGTCGCTTTCATGTACTCCCAAGGATGAAATTTTTTTTAGAGAAAAGTATTTTAACGTAATAAAGCGTGTTTAATAATATCGTGTACAAGAAGTTACACGCTGATTTCAATATGTCAATTCGTGTCTAAGCGGGTAAACCGATGGAAGACACGATTTATGCATGTCATAATCGAAGTGACTGGGTTCATCATATGAGCCTGTTCATGTCGAATCCGAACATGCCTAACCATTTGTCAAGATGGCGAACGAGTCTTGTCGAGAATCGCCCGTGCCAACGCGATCGTGTCGGTGCGGCTAAGAGAACGGAGAGGGCAATGAACGGCTATCACGTGAAAGGCAAAAGTGGATGCACTCTTCAACCTTTTCTTGTTCTCACTTTTATGCCAATCTTTCCACGATGCACTTAATTTATTTCTAAGTATTTTTATCCTCGTGAGTTAGGGAGTCGACCTTACATTGGGGGGGTCATTCAAAGGTGCTGCTTTTGGTTGTTTATTGGGGCAAGAGAACTCTCTTCCCGACCTTTTCCTTGACCATCCATACACGTCAATCAATGTTAAGTAGACTTTACAGGCAGTCGGCCATTTTCTAGAAGGAGTTTGGTCTTCCACGACCCACATAGATTAACATTAAAAGAACAAAGAGCGTGGTCTATGCTCGTGTTTACTTAGAGAAGGGGTGGTTCGTCACTTCTAGATAGATTTAGTAAAGAGCTTCCACCTCGGACTTGGACTCGATTGATATTCTATGCTCATTTCCGCATCCGAATGCTATATCAAATACTTATTTGAACTCCGATCGAAAATATCGATTCTCATTTACCGTGTAAAAAACTTGAAATGATTGCAAGACCGATAGTTGCCAATTTGGAACGTAGTTCGATCAGAGGCTATTAACGTTTGCCGGGTGGGGCAAGGCAGGGATCCAAGGCCGAGGATGTTGCCTCCACGCTCGGGTGGGCTGATCGCTCCACGATCATGTCCAAGCGTGGCAACATTCAACAGGCCGGACAAAAGAGTCGGCATCGGAGGAGCAAAATACAACATTTGCACATCTACAGCGATGCATACATAGAGCAACCCGTTTGACACGTAAAAAAGGACAACGATCTTTTCCTCGCTGAAAACACATGCACGGGAGGCATTGATCGGAATCCTTGACCTCTGCCCTTTCGATTGTGTCTTTGTTCTTGTTCATTATCGAGACAACGTCGCGATTTCATGATGACACCTTGGCAAAAGTTCAAGTCTAAACCAAGCAATGTACCCGTCGACGTCGACCGTTCCTTGGAAATGACCGATTCAATGGACCCTCGAGCGGCCAAATTCTCGTGCATATACTTGGAATCCTTCCCGATTCCCATTTCCCATCACATCAGCTACTCTCTTTTTTTTCCAGTCAAATTACGCTATATCGACTTATCACGACTCAGATTAGTCTCGCAGACCGCCGCGTGTTTGATGGTCAAAGCGATCGAAAGATCAAACGCTTACGCATGCTTCGCTCGTTCTATCATCGGTTTAACTTAAAAGGGCTAATTTCGCTGGCCAGAAGTAAGGCGTTTTTTTTCCGTACGTCGGGTGTGAAAATTTCTCGGTTTATGTAGGTTGCTATAGATCTCTGACTAATGAAACACCCGACGAATCTCGTGAATCACGATTTATGATTGGGAGTTTGGATATAATCGCGAGCAGGCTGGAAGACAAGTTGACAATTTGACACGTTCCAAAATCCAACAAAGTCGAGCCTGTTGAGTTACAGCCGAGGCTGGGCTAGTCAAGAGACCAGATTAAAGACATGATAATGGGCCAAGGCCTAAGGCATGGATTTAGGCCTTGGCCCTTCCTTCTTTTTCTATTGATCCAACATAAAAGAAAGAAAGAAGGGCCAAGGCCCAAATCCAAGCCTTCTCTCTTTTGGTTTTTGCTCTTTTGTGGGGGGATTGAGTGCAATTTGCTGTGGATTGCTTCGTCTTGAATATGCAATGTATGGATCTCAGCTCCATTTCAACCCTAACTTGACAAGTTATATGTTCTTTCTTTTGTGTTCATCAAACATTGAGTTGGTCATACCTTTTTGCCCCTTCGGCATATCATGATGCGTAAGGTTTCGAATACACGGATGTCGATATTGTATGAGCGATGATCGACACTAACGCACGGACCTTAACTCGTCCGAACATCGATCAACTCCCAACAACTCTATATGCATGGTTGAAGGTAAGAACTATTTCTTTTTATGGGATAATGATGCAAATAGTCCCTGAACTTTAATCCAATATTTAATATGGTTCTTTAACTTTTAATTTGTTCAATATAGTCTCTGAACTTTTGGTACATATTCAATGTAGTTCCTAAACTTGAATAAGTAGAAGGACTACATCAAATATTTAAATATAGTTTAGGAAATTAATTGAACATGCATTAAAATTCGTGGACCACATTAGATACTGGGTTAAAGTTCAGGTACCGCATTGAATAAATTAAAAGTCCAGAGATCATATTACACATTGGGCAAAAGTTCAAGAACTGTTTGCGTCATTTTCTCTTCTTTTATCGACTTCAGCTTTTGAAAACTCTTTTTTTTTAATTTTTTCATTAACGAAAATAGCTATTACCATTCAAAGTCTTATCGCTATCTCGTCTCATTTCAAGAACTAAGTCTCGAACGAAACAATTGAAACGGTAAGTCTCAAATCCAATTTCTACTTGGTGCAAATATAAAGTTAGACCATATCAAAGTAGTTCCTTGCGAATTCTGTTACGTTCATATAATGTGTGAAAAAACGAAGAAAAAAAATGAAAATGACTTTGAGAATCATCAATATTGTAGTTGGGATACAATTAATACTTCGATGAGAGCATTCCAATCTAAAGAGGGAAGGTCTAGAATCAAGAAGACAAATGGATCAAAAACACGGCATGCAATTTCGTCGGCGAGTGATCACCGTGCCTTTGTCCCAATCGAACGGCCAGCAACAGCACAAAAGGAGGAGGTCAGCTGCCCCATCAGGAGCGATCTCCACCGTGTGATCTCGTGGGTCGACCGCGGTCGTCCTTCGCCACCGCCCAACCGCCCCCCCCACCCCCCACGTGCTCGCCCTCCAACTCTCCCCGCCTACGTGGCCTTCTCCGAAGCCGATGGAACGTGCCGCACTCTTGGGTCAACCCACGACAAATTCTTATAAATAATAAAATCATTTTTTATTAATTAATTATTTCAAATAAATATAAATAATTATTTTTTAAAAAATATGTTTCATTTATTTCGCTGGAATGAACGATTTAGAGAACATTTTTATAAAAATGATTGCTTATATCGCTTCTAAAAATGAATAAACGAGAAATATTAAACTATCCAAGAAAATACTTAGATAGAAATTGTTGTCGACCATAAAAATATTTTTCATCGACTAATTATTTTAAACGATATTAATGATCATTTTTAGGAAAATATTTTCCGAACCATTAATTTTACGAAAAACAAACGGAGTCTAAAATACCTATAATGTTCGCTCAATCATGATCCAATTAAAGTTTATGGTGTGTTTGTTTTTTGGAAAACTCAAGATTTGAAAAATAATTTCTGAAAAATAATTAGTTATATCTCCTTAAAAAAAGTAGTCAAACATAAAATGTTTTCAATTTGATAACAATTTACGCCTACTAATATTTGTGCATGATGAAGATATTCATTTATTACAAGCGATCATTTTTCGAAAAAAATATTTTTCAAAATTTGAGCCTTTCATGAAATAAACTCACCGAGTAATGAGTTCGTTTTTTAAACGAACGATCGAAAATATCGTTATCATAAAAACTTATCATGGGCGTAAATTTCGCGGATGATCAGGCTCGAATTGGACATATGGACAGATCTTTAACGCGTGCTATCCATGCCTTTAATGCTAAAGAACATATTATTCCTGCGCTCTCTTTGGACAGCCCAAGTACTAAATTAGCGACGTGTCCAAACCTCGTCCTCTAACTAGCCAACCAACAAAGGAGATGGCGAACTTACAAGAACGCTGCCAATTGTTGGCCTTATTTACGGCACTGCCACTGGTGGGTTGGAACTGGGAATTGGAGTGTCTTGGCTTGGCCAGAGCTGTTGGTGCTTTTTGTGTAGAATTCACTTCACTTTCCATAAGATGTACATCTCGTGGAGCTCTTCAATGGTTGCGACAGGGAAGAGGACGGTTGCAGAAATGAAAAACTGTGTGCAGGTGACCGAGAAAGAGAGAGGAAGAGGAAATGTGGCAGTGTCGCAGACGACGATGTGACACTCCACTTTCATTCCGTCGAAACAGAGTCTGCCACATTGCGAGGCGGTTCTGGTGACGCTGAAAGCGAGAGCCGCTGTTTTTTCCTCCACCCTAAGAAGCTTCTATTAGGAAAACTCATTTCCTGATTGGCATATTCGAAACACATTCGATCAACGCAGAAAACATACCCAATAACCATTAACTTATATTACCAATCACATAGCAGCATATCTAGTATTGCCACGAATTAAATGTCACTTTGTACTGGAGAGTAATCTTCGATCGTCTTTTGTACCCACTTGCGTTTCGAAGAAAACCAGAGAAGACGTTATGTCGAAGAGGTGTGTTATTTCGCATATGTGAAAAATCATGTTGGTTTTCCAATGAAGGTCTACTATTTATAGTAAGAGACAAATAACCATCTTGTAGGCCTTGTGGTTCATGGGCGAGGTTTGGCCCATCTGAGGTGGCCCACCCATTATGCTTTTCATCTTCCACTTGTCCACGATGGGCTAAACACAACTCTTTTCTTTACAAAGTTCATATTAGCAAATAATCCGTGTGACCAACATACTACGAGAGGTCGTTGCTATACATCTATTAAGAATATATAACAACTCAAATTGGGCATTATCCAGAGTAGAATTAGTATGCAGTTTCCTGAATCATTCAGTTACATTTATATCTCTCTTGATCTCTTTTAGTATCTCGTATATTGTATTTACAATTATGATTTACTCAAAATCATAATTAGTTGACCTATGAATACAAAAATTGAATGTGACATTATAAAACAAATTGATCTTCCTTTTTCCTTAAATCTCTCCATTTCAGTCCAGCTCGCTTTTCTAGAAATACCCCATTAGATCGAATGGTCATGATTAAAGACAACATCTTAAGATAGCAAATAATAAGTAGAAATTTTGAGAATAAGTAAGAGTCGTGAGGACACTTAATTGAGGAATTATTTTCCTTAAGAGTCTAACACGGCTTAAAATGTTGAAATCATAACTTTGCCAACTCTTACTGGTCAACTCATACATACGTAATATGAAATATATATTACGGTATTCTCTCCTTTCCCATAGAGAGTATGTCTTTACTTTCAATACTGTACAAGTGATAATTCAGACATACTCAATGTCTAACTTGAGTTCACAAATGTACTCTATTCATAAACATTTATTAGAATTCACATCTACCATTAAAGACAAGTACAGTGAAATACGTGGATCATTTCACTTTCGGAGATAATAATCTATACGTCCTCATCTTAACATTCTTTTGAGGCGACATTTATACTTCAAACTTGAGCTCTCAATTATCACCTATATAATAAGCTTAAAACTACCTCATCTCTATTCATGACACAGTAAGTAGAGATGATTACTCATGTAAGTGGGCTAATTTCTTATTTGTTCAACATACCTTTTTTAATATAATGTACTTAGCATCAATATTTATAAATGTCATATAAACTCATAAGAATTGATAATAACAAACTTCATTAATAGTGAACATCCAATGAAAATTAGAATATTCAGTACATCATATTCTACACAGTCTTAAAGATCTCACGTGACCATGGAATACTTCTCTAGGAATCAACTTCGTTATAGAATCTATTATCATTCTTTGCGTAGATATGTACTGCACGTTCACTTCTTTTCGTGCAATCATATCCTTGACATAGTTATACTTGATATCTATATGTTTGGTCTTTCTATGGCACTTAGGATCCTTAGTATACGATGTTGCTGCGTGGTTATCACAATAGACCAATACTGGGTCTGTAGCGTTTTCAGTACCACCTAAGTGATCCATAAATCTTCTAAGCTCAACAGCTTCTTGTGTCGCTGCTAATAGAGCCACAAACTCGGCTTTCATTATGGATAAGGCCACACAATCTTACTGCCTCAAGATATGGCGCCATTATTCTGTAAGAACACATATCCAAAGGTAAATTTCCTGTCCTTTAGATCTCCTCCCAGTCAGCATCAATATAGCCTTCAAAATGCAAATTACTTCCTTAATAAGTCAGTGCATAGTTGGCACTTCCTTTTAGATATTTCAGGATTCTTTTGATGACGATCTAATGTGCTTGACATGGATTGGATTGATATCTACTTATTATTCCAACTGCATACAAATATTATGTTTTGTACACATTATAAAGTATATCAAGCTTTCAACAGCACTAGCATATGGAATATGTTTCATTTGCTCCTTTTTCTTATGGAGTCTTAGAACATATTCTGTCGCTCAATGCTTCACCTTTTGCAGTAAGAATATCTATTGGTTTATAATTTTGCATACAAAATCGATCAAGGATTTTATTTACATACATCTATTGTCATTCCTTGAACAATCTCTTGAATTATTAACTCCAAGAATGTATACATCTTCACCAATATCTTTTTATCTCAAAACTGGAAAATAACCAATTCTTGACTAAATTAACAAACTCTATACTACTTCCAGCAATTAGTATATCATCAACATATAATGATAAGATCACAAATTGATCTTTGGATTTTTTGATATATACATAACTGTCTTCACTAATCATTACAAAAACATATTTCATTATGGCATCGTGAAAATATATATACCATTGTCTCGAAGACTGTTTAAGGCCATATATCGACCTTAATAGTCGACACAATTTTTGCTTTTAGTCTTTTGTAATGAAACAACAGGTTATTCCATATAGATTTCTTCCTCTAATTCTCCATTGAGGAAAGCAATATTTACATCCATTTGATGTAATTCAAGATCCATATTAACTATTATTATTAGAATAAGACAAATAGAAGTAAATTTAACCACAGGAGAAAAAGTTTCTTCAATGTCAACTCCTTTCTGTTTATATTCTTTCGTCACAAAGCGAGTCATATACCTCTCTACTAAGCCATCAACCTTACGCTTTATTTTGAGAATCCACTTATTCCCAATGGCTTTGCGTCCTTTTAAAAGATCAACCAATTCTCAAATTTGGTTTGATCTTAATGACTCCATTTCTTCTTCCATTGAGTGCATTCATTTTTCCTTATCAGGGCACATTAGAGCCTCATTCACATTTTTCAGCTCATCTTCATTCTGTGGGGCGATCATAAAAGCTTCTCCTTCGATGTCAAAACGTCGACAGGGAATCCTATTACGGCTTGACTGTCATATGGAATACTGTACTCCTAATGATTCATTGCACTCCATTGCGCTCTCACTCGAATTAAATAATGGTGATGTCGTCTCATTAAATGGTTGCAATTGAGACTAGTTTGCACTCAACTCCCCACTTGTTACAGTGCTCCCACTGACTTCACTATCACGATCCACAGATTCGTATAGTGAGTAATCTCCACCTATTTCACCCCTTTTAGGAAATTCATTCTCTAAGAATGTGACATGTGACGCCCCAGAACGTCACGCGCGACACGTACCAATTAATATTATCAATAAAATGGCCAGCGAAAGTCAAAGACTAATCATGAAAATCACACAAAATTAGTCAAAATACTTTTTCTTCTTATTAACAATACTTGAAAGAATTAAAAGACCAGGTAATACACCATGAGATCACAAAGAACAAACATCTGGGTTGGTCGAGGTTGCCTATCTCCATGCTACCATTTACTCAAAGATGGCCCGCACAAAAGTAGACCTTACAACAAGTTGTAGATGCCGACGTCTTCATATCAACATTTATCCCGCATCAACCCATATAGTAGATATACATCTTGTACAAACTATATCCGCCCACGGGCAAACATATCAACGTACTGCCATTCATAGTATTTAGAAAGAAACCAGCAAGCATCGGTAGCAGATTTGTCCATTCCTACATGTCTGAAAAATAGTGGGATGAGCCGAAGCCCAGTAAATGAAATCTCTAGTTTTAAGTTAGGGAAATCAGCTTACCACTTCACCTGGCATAAACACATACGCATGCGTAGCAAACGATATGCATAAAACTTGAATGCAAGTTATACATTTTCCATATGTATGTGCCGCAAAATCTGAATAATGCAACATATCATGACATTTCCACTCAGACGCAAGCATGAGGTAAAACATTTATGCTCATGCGATTAGGTTCATTACTTCATCCTCCCGAACACTCCCGGGGCATCCCGACCAACGGGGCATCCCAACTCCGAGGCATCCCGGCACACACCCGGGGCATCCCGACCAACGGGGCATCTCGACTCCTGAGGCATCTCGAAACACTCCCCGGGGCATCCCGACCTACGGGGCATCCCGACACACGGGGCATCGTCACACACCACTAAATGGGCGACGGAATTAATATTATTCTCATACAAGTCATAACAACCAAGTATTTGTATGCAAAAGTCCGCTTTGGCCCGTCCCATACCGAGCCATCACGGTTTTTATACTTTAAAGTCATGAAATGCATCATCTGACCAATTTAAATATGAAACAATACCTTTCGAACTCAGAAGCAAACTCAGTTCATAAGCAAATTAGGGTGCAGAAGCAAATTCGAGTCATCAGAAGCAAGTTCAGACTCAAAAACAGATTCAGACTCAGAAGTAAATTCAGACTCAGAACCAGATTCAGACTCAGAAGCAAATTCAAACTCAGAGACAAATTCAAACTCAGAAGCAAATTCAGACTCAGAAACATATTCAGACTCAGAAGCAAATTCAGACTCAGAAACAGATTCAGACTCAGAGGCAAGTTCAGACTCAGAAACAGATTCAGACTCAGAAGTAAATTCAGATGCAGAACCAGATTCAAACCTCGAATCGGAACAGTAACTTTTGAACAGTGAAATGTGAACAATAAATTTGGAACAGTGAATCTGAATACTAACTATGAACGGTAAAATGTGAACAGTAAATTTGGAATAGTAAATCTGAACAGTAAAATCCGAGCAGCAAAGTCTAAGCGATTTTAAAAGTAAAATCTGAACTGTAAAGTCTGAAGGTAAAGTCTGAAAGTAAAATCTGAAGATAAGGTTTGAAAGTAAAATCTGAAGATAAAGTCTGAAGTTAAAGTCTGAAGATAAAGTCTGAAGTTAAAATCTGAAGATAAAGTCTGAAGTTAAAGTCTGAATATTTTTCAAATGTACACAGAACCAGATTTTAATAATAAAGTCTTAACAGTTTCAAGGTACACAAAACCAAATTTTGAGGATTAAAATCTGCCCAGTTTCAAAAACAAAATCATCCCTTTGAGTATCAAAATAAACATAATCATCACTTTAAGTAAAACGAATTCCTACCATTTTTAAACATACACAAACCAGTAAATAGAATCCAACAATCACCTCAAAATTAACATTTACACGTTCCGATTTAATCATTCCACTTGCCGATTATCGCCATACTTTAAAGAAACAAAACACATCCATTTGAACTTGCACAGAATCAGCAAAATAGATTCAACCATCATCACAACCTCATTATTGCACCTCATAATAACCCTTTTTCAAGCAATCAAGTTGCAAGTACCAAGTAGATTTACTTAGCTTAAACCTAGAGTTTTCACTTACCTGGTGCAGAATCTGAACAACCCAAAGATTAAGACTCTATAGGAAATTCTCGATCGGTGATGGTGAGAGTAGAAAGTGAAGAAGAGAATGTTAGTTTGAGTGAAATTTTCTTCGGTCATTACCCAGGCGAAGATGAAGCTGAGAAGCATACGAAGGGTGAGGAAATTCAATGCACCCACATGTGGCATCTTCTCCTTCCATCATGGCTACGTGTAAGAGATCAAGGAAGAAGTGATGGCCAAGGAAAATCATTACTCAAGCTTAGGTGTCTAGTTTTAAGGGACAGATGGCAATTGGTCAACTCTTCTTCAATGGCCACGTGAGGGATTAGGGGAGTCCAGAAGATATTTTGGGCACCTTTCTTCCTCCTTTTACTTACGGCAAAACATTACTTAACCAAAATTTATCATTAATAATAATAAAAATAATAATACCCACTAGTTATCAAGATATTAATAGTTTAATTAATAACGCACTACGATTAACGCGCACGACGACATCTAAATATTAAACACGTCGGGCTCGGAACGATTACGTTTTCGAATCCGCGTTTCGCAAAATACGATTCGACGAAAATTCCTACGCGTCCGTACAAATACCAACTTAAGTAGTTCTTGGCTTTATAATCCCCGTATCATTCTCGACCATAGAAAATTTCCCACGTCACTTATTTGTTATTACGAAATTTCCGGATGTCACATGACATCCCATAATTCAAATTCAGTTATATTTCCGCTTTCTTGCTTACCTATGAATATCTTATGAAAATATTCTTTTTGCCTCTTAGGCCTAATTTTCCGTACTTGTGAGAGGACTCACGAGTATAGGCAGCACAACCCCAAGGTTTTAGAATACTTAAATTTGGCTTTTTGCTTGTCCATAACTCATATGAAGTAAAAGCAACTGATTCAGAAAGCACATAGTTAAGTGTATATACAGCAGTTAATAAAACATCACCCCAAAAGGTGATAAGTAAGTTAGCTTGTGTCATTATCGACCTAACCATTTCATTAAAGTTCTGTTTCTCATTTCTGTAACACCATTTTGTTAAGGAGTATGTGGAATAGTCAGTTGCCTTTCTATTCCCTTTTCATCACATAAATTTCTGAACTGATCAAACAGATATTCTCGATCTCAATCGGATCTCAATGCTTTTATTTTTTCATCTAATTGATTTTCCACTAAGCTCATAAATCTTATAAAGCAACTTAATGCCTCGGACTTATAAGAAATTCCATAACGTATGATTATTAATAAATGTAATGAAAGATTGAGAATAAAATCAATTAGAGTATGATTATCAATAAATGTAATGAAATAAATAGCTTCGTGCCTTGCTCTTACCATAGATGTATGTATGAATTAATTGCAAAGGAAACTCGGTTATTGTTCTTTTTTCAAATGGTTTTCGCATTATTTTTCTTTCTAAATAATGCTCACATATGAGCAAATCAATCTTTTTAATATTGCCCAACAAGCCATCTTTGGTCAATCTATTAATTCTTTATTGGCCAATATGACCAAGTCTAGCATGCCATACATTCACATCATTTTTATAAAAATCAAAGGGTTAATTCCAAAAAAAGCACCAACTTTAGGTCAAGGGACATTTCTGGTCCGAACTTTTTTTTGTCCCATAAAAAAGCACTAACTTTAGGTTGAGGGACAATTTCGGCCCAAACTTTTTTTTGTCTTATAAAAAAATACCAACTTTAGGTCGTGTGACAATTCTAGCCCAAAATTTTTTTTGTCTCGTAAAAAATCACCAACTTTCACTTAAATCTCAAATTTTTTTTGTCCATTGACTTAAAACTATTGATTATCCAACTTGACTATTTCATCTTAATAATAAATCCACATGACTTGCTAACTGGATTTAAAGCATTTTTCATTATCTTATTTTCTGAGCCATAACTTAAAAAATAATGGTGAAATTGTTTGTCTCCTTCACTTCACCGATAAGTCAAAAATATCTCTAGATTGAATCTCTCTAGCCAGACTTCGTCATTTTGTCGTAATCTGAAGCTGAAGACCATCGCCCGTCGACAGACGCCATAGATGAGATTCGCTAAGCTCACCACTATAACCTTTTTTTCTCAAACAATGGTGACTTCAAATAAGAAGTCAGTGCGAGGCCAGATTTGGGATTTAAGTGAAAGTTGATGTTTTTTTACGAGACAAAAAAGTTGAGACAAGAATTGTCCCTCAACCTACAGTTGGTGCTTTTTTAAAAAACAAAAAAAAGTTCGGGCCAGAAATGTCCCTCGACCTAAAGTTAATGCTTTTTTTTTAATTAACCTAGAATCAGATGATGTAAATAAGGAATAACTAATATTAACTTCACAATAGTTAACATCAAATACAATGAAATCAACATTGAAACGAAATTCCTACGAATTTTTAGAGTAAATAACACATTATATAGGAACAATGTGTGTCCACCACGCATTAGTTAACAGGTGCCAATGCCTCTTATCTCTACTATAGAATTGTTCCCTACATATACCCACTTCGTTCCTTATAGAACTCATCGGATCTCCACGAAGGCTTTTCTGTCCTTTGCTCTATGGTCTGTGACTCCCGAGTCTACAGTCCACAGAGGATTAGATACAGTTAGAAATACTAAACTAGACACATAAGTAGCACTCTCAAGAATGTTAAGCATTTCTATCTTCTTTGACTCGCCACAATCGCGAGCAAAATGACCCTTCTTGCCACAGTTGTAACATTTCACCTTTGAAATGTTCTTCTTGAAAGGACGTTTTCCTATCTTCCGTTGGTTGAGCCTTGATTTCTTCCTCGAAGGACTTGCTCTCTTGCCTTTCCATTTCTTTGACCCAGCAAGGTACTTTTGCTTGAAGCCTGAAACTCCATGCGAGCTAGAACCAGTAAAGTAAATATTGATTTCTGGCTTAGCCGCTAGGAGGTGGTCCTCTTCTAGCTCAAAATGTCGCATAGCATTCTCGAAGGTCTTGATACCCTTATTGTGGGCCAAATGGATCTTCATGTGCTCCTTGCTTTGAGATAAGAAATGGATTACTGCCTGCACTTTCTATTCATCAGTGAGCATGTGACCAATATCCTTCAACTCACTTATCACATTCGACATCTGCCTCAAATACTGTTTCATGGTCTTTCCATAAAACATCTTATATGAGTCAAAGAGAATAGTGAGTTGTCTTAGTTTGGTCATAGAAGTTCGATCAAATCTTATTGTCAGTGCGGCTCACATATCTTTGGCGTTATCAAAATGTTCGAACTCTCACATGATATCATTATCCATGCTACTTAGCAACATAATGCAAGTAAAAGAGTTCTTCCTTTTCCATACAGCAAAGCCATATTTATCCCTTTTGTGCTAGGCAGCAATAGTCCCATTCTTAGGTTCTTTCATAACCTAATTAAGAGCTTTGAGTGCTTCTTACTTTTCCAATATATACTGAATTTTGAGATTCCAAATCTCATAATTGTTGCCATTCAATTTCTCTCCCTTATTAAGTTCAGCCGTTATGTTCTTAATTGCTAAAGTCATTGTATCTGAACATTCCAAACACATACACACTAATTATTAATGCCTATCTTGATGCTTCATCAGCATCATAATTACATAAACTAATCACATTAATGAATAATTTCACAAAAGGTTTTAGAGTCGACAGGTCACTATGTTCTCAATCATTATCTAAGAATCTTAACTTGAAATTATCATTAACATAATCATTTATGTAAATAAAAAATTTAGTTCTTCAAAAGTTATACAAACCTTTAAGAACTTCTCACATAACATACCATATAATATGACAATATCAAATAAAATGCCACAAATTTCCATAACCATATACTTCATAACATATTCATGAATATTCAAGAATATGTAATATCAACTTGAAACATATACACAAGTAATTCCAAATCCTAAAGGAACAACAACAAGTGTACTTATGCAATACATAGACGGGAAAAGACTCGTGAAATTCCTTAGAGAATTTCATTTTGTTTGTCACAAAAATAGAGGCTCCCGAAAGACCCCCAGATTCTAGCCACAGTTTTCTTCGAGACCCATTTAATGCAACGGTTGACGTTCTCCTTGCCCCAACTCTTGTGAACTCTTTCAGGAAATGCTCCATAAACATCTTATAACTTGGATCCTCTAAGGTTTCCCTAACCTTATCAAGTATTCTTCCTAACTCCTTAGGAATAGTTCATTTTAAGGCTCTGACCATCACATATTTTGGCATCATGAAACCGTTCCAAATGATATATTGTATCATTTTGTTGACCTTGATGATGTGTATCATCATGTGCATCACCAGTGTCCCATCGATAAAGTGCTAACTTGATTTTAAGTTTCTCAAGCCTCTTCTTTTGAGTTGCCGTTCTTAGGATTATTGGAGTTCATTTCGTATGTACCATTGTTCCTGCAACAAATGCAGAACAAAGAATTACTCATAATCCATGATACATTAAGATAGGAAATGCTTATTCATATACATGTGACGGAGTACTTGTATTTCGAAAACTATAAATATATACTAGAGAAAATGCTAAAGAATATAACCCAAAATATGCATACATAGGATACATCGTGCATTTTCACATTCATAAGTGTAGCAAACATGTCATACGAATATACCATAACGTAGAGCATTCTAATACGAACACGCCGATATCAAGAATGCCTAAATCGGAGTTCAAATGTGCTTGTACAGGCCAAATAATTGCACTAGGGTCATTATGACTGGTCTGAATCGGTCCGACAGTTGATCGGTTAACGGTCAACCGAGTCGGGTCCAGTCAGGATCCGGGTTGACCCGGATCCACGTGTTGCTGACATCATTCATGACGTCAGCGACGGAGGTTATGGCACTAGACGCGCCGCTTCGCCACAGCCATGCGTGAGGGCACATGCGGCCTCCTCCAGTGATGCGCCGCCTCTCATTTTGCTCGTCTTGATGAGCACTTTCTGTTTGTAAAATCCAAATTGAGTTTTGACAAAAAATCAAATCGAAACATACATGAACAGTATGCCGACATGAAGAAAACGAGCCAAAACGAGACCGAAACGAAAAACATGCGGTATACACTTCAATTTCAGAGACCATACACATGCATGATCAGGAAACAAGTAAGCGGGCTCTAATATCAATGTTGGGAAAACTCATTCCCCAATCGACATATTCGAAACGTATGCGATCAATGCGAAAAACATGCCCAATAACAATTAACTTGTATTATCGATCGTACATGTATATCATATAATGAATATATCCAGTATTGCCACAAATTAAATGCCACTTTGTATTTGAGAGTGATATTCGATCGTCTTTCATACCCACTTGCGTTCTGAAGAAAACTAGAAAAGACGTTATATAAAAAAGGTGTGTTATTTTGTATATATGAAAAATCACGTTAATTTTTCAAGGGGGTTTATTATTTATAATAAGAGATAAATAATCACTTTGTGGGCCTTGTGAATCATGGAACGGGTTTGGCCATTTTGGACGATCCACTCGTTATGCCTTTCAGCTCCGTCCATGCGATTCCGAGAGCCCAAGGGGCAGAGCGGCGCGTTCTGCAAACTGATTATACGCCAAAAAAGAAAAAAGAACGATGACTCTGTCCTAACGAAGACCGTCGTGGCACTCTGCGCTTTCACCTTCCCCGCCATCTGCAGAAGAAGAAAAAAAGAAAAAGGATGGAATCTGACCTCAACCAGAGACGACCCCCTTGGTCAAATTCTCGGTATTGAAATATATAATACGAACAAGGAGTGGGGAAAGGTCATAGTATCCTATAACTCGTCTGAAAATATCCACAGTGCAAGGGGCGAATGATGTGGAGGGACCGTGTTCACTTACTTGCAAAGAAGAAATAAATATCCAAGGCAATGATAGAGACAGACCCTTTTGTTTAGTCTTCTTTTTTTTGTTCCTTTTTTTCCCAATTATTTAATATTTGGAATATCTAATTGGTGCCGTGATGGTTTTGGAAGAAAGTTATCTTCCCATATCAGGCAAGTTCTCTCTCGCTTTCTCTCTCTCTGTCATCTGGGTTTGTTTTTTAGTTGCGATTTCCGGTCTTGATAGGTCACTTGCATGAGGAATCATGTATATTGAATGCGGCAAAGGTCAGGCTGAGTAATTGGGCTGTATGGAACTGCCAGCTGAGAAAAGATTTGCATTTTCTGTTTCTGGGAATGGAGAACTGGGTAGGAGACAGTCTGATAAGCTTTTGATGCCGGAGGATCGTTTTCTTGATCCATATATGAAGAACAAGTGGCCAGAGACCTCTTGGCGCTCTTCTTTGGATAATATGGATGAGAAAGATCCGAGGGCTTGTGTGACATCCTCCTCTTGTTCCGAGCCTCCCATTACTGCTGGGAGTGCTAACTTTAGTGTTCAGGATGCGAGGCCCGTGGTCGAGGAGTTGACGGTAGAGAATATGCATCAGATGGCTTTGAGTAGCGGCCATATTGCTTTTAGGCAACGCCAGCTACAGCATCTTCCTCAAATGCTGAGTAGAAGTCTTGGCTCCCAAGATAGCTCTCCAATGATGGCAAGGGTCAGTGAGGAAAATGTGGGAATGCCTTCGCATTTACCGGTTCAAAAGCCTTTACTGATCCAGGAAATCGATGAGCAGATGTTATCCAGTGAACAATCTAGGGAGGCTGAGAAAATCGTGAAGGGAAAGGGGATTTTCAGCTGTTCCGCTGACGGGGTTAAAAACTGGGAACCTGAGAAGCTGATTACTGAACCTAAAGTAGCTTCTCCGGCATCATTGGAAGTGATCCCAAGCAACGACAAGCCTTCACTGCATGGTGTCGATAAGTCTGGACTGGGAATTTCGCATGATGGGACTAACTTAAGAGAGTTGCTCATTCCGGGGTACCGCAAGATAAACAAACTCGAGAGCTTGCAATTGTTCAGGCAGATAGTAGAGTTGGTGGATTTTGCTCATTCACAAGGTGTCGTTTTGCTTGATTTACGGCCTTCCCGCTTTGTTTTGCTTTCATTGAACAAAATCAGATATATCGGTTCATCGGCCAACAGAGAGGCAGCTACTGTCCTTAATCAGGATTTGAAAAGGAAAAGGCCGTGGAAGCAGGGTGAGCTACCTTTTTGCATCTCAGGTGAAAAGCAACACAAACTTGGTCAAGACACAAAAGCTCTTTCATATCGGCAGTTCAGCTCCAGTCAAGGCTTTGGAAGCCAGATACTTGCTGAGTTAGATCCTAATGTCACGGGTTGTCCAGAATCAACACATACCGTTGGGCCACGTAATACAAACTCGAGCCACCAAATTCGATCTGTTCTGTCTCAGTTGGAGGAGAGATGGTATACTAGTCCAGAGGAGCTCACTGAAAGGGGCTGCATTGCTGCATCTAACATATACAGCCTCGGCATCCTACTTTTTGAGGTATAGATACTATTTTGTCAATTTGAAGCTCGCACACTTTCGATTTCTGGCACATTGTTCCGCAAATTTCCATCCAGTCGTTATCCATGCATTGAGCCACCTTAACACAAACTTCTCTGTCTTGGTTGAACTAATGAAGATTGTTTACCTGTTGGAGATTGCACCTAGTACGGATAATAGTGGTGTCATTTCACTCGACAAAGGATCAGAGATCACCTTGCTTGCTTGGGAACCCATATTTATCGATGCTTGTTATTTGAGTTTTGAGTATTTGGCTTTTGTCAATGAATGAGCTGCCTTAACTTAAAGTGGACAAGGAAAATATTTGCTCTCCAGTAGGAAAAAGATAATGGCCATATCTTCTCCCTACTAAATTCCTCTATGACCCAGCTTACGTATGATCTCGGCCTGACATCAATCAACAGAAAAGTTTAGTGGATGAACATCTCCCTTGCTTTTTAGTCATTGTGATTCTTTTCTATGATAAAACTCAGATTGCACGTCTTTTGAGGGGCGCTATTTTGGGACATAAGAGTCCGTACTAAATTTAGCTGTTTGTCTCAGTTGCTCTGTTGCTTTGAGTCCTGGGAAGCTCAGTGTGTGAGAATGTTGGACTTGAGTCACCGGATTCTGCCGCCAAGTTTGCTTTCGGAGAACCCAAAGGAAGCTGGGTTTTGTCTTTGGCTTCTTCATCCTGAATATGATTCCCGTCCAAAGACAAGGTAATCTCTGAGTACTGCTTTGTTCGCGGCATTATGAATACAGAGTCTCGTAAATGTTTAAGTAATAGTTTGAGGTATTAAGTAAATGTTTAGGTCCTTACATATGTTGTCCTAGTGAACCTAGCACCCAATACCTTTGGTTCAAAATATTTTGCCATCTAGAGATTCAGAACCAATAAGAATTCTGATCTTGCCCCTAATATAGCAATGACATTCCCATCTTTATTGCCATAATTTAAATTGTCACTGCAGATTAAGTGGTCGTGACTGAGTATCTTGCAAGTTCATTAAATGCTCCCATTTTGATCTAGCTCTGAAGCAGAGTGTTGCACATGGTTTTGTGAGCGAGTGATATGAGCTCACATCATGACACTCTGCACACCTATTAATGTCTGTCCTTTTTGCTCCATTATTCCATGCCTGGAAGGTGAAGGAAAGGAAGATCGCTTATGCTTTTGTTATAATGCATTCTTGGTGAGTATGTTGATCACCTTCTATTCACCTAATCCTACTTGGAGGTAAATAATTACGAATTGATCCATGAATTTGACCAAGAAATATGCGCTGAGAGATGGAGCTTCTTCAGTGGTATATGCTAATTTTAATCTCAAATTGCCTGATCACCCAAGAAAGGCTTTTGACCTGGTTGGCTCTCAATTTTTTTTTTTTTTACTTTTACCTTCTAGCCGGTGTTTTATATTTTTTCTCCAAATAAGCAACTACAAATTGAAATTCAAAACGATTAGCTTTTTTTTTTTTTTCACTAGGGAAATCCTACAGTCGGAATTATTACGTTCATCAAAATCACATGAATTGCACCAAAACGACCATCCAGGGATATCTACCAGTGAAAATGATGCAGAATCAGAGCTATTACTTCACTTTTTGGTTTCACTTAAAGCTAAAAAATTGAAGGATGCTACCAAGTTAGCAGAAGATATAAGACACATCGAAGAAGATCTTAAAGAAATGGAGAGAAGATCCTATTCATTAACCTCCTCTTTGCATAGTGAGATGCCGACAGAGTTCCTTTCCGAAAATCTCATGACTTCCGGAATTCTCAGGAGACCGTACCCGCTCCCAACCGGTGAAACAAACTTGCCAAGAAATTTAAGGCAGCTTGAGGATGCTTACTTTTTTGTGAGATCTCAGTCACAAACTAGAAGAAGCTCTGTGGCGGCACATCCTGACGAAGGATTGCTAAGCAATCGAGAGAGATGGTCTGGGGTATGGCATGTAAATCAGGACCTCAGTGTCAAGCAAATGCCGTCTGATCTTAAAAAGGAATTTTATGACGGTTTATGCAAGTTTGCTCGGTATAGTAAGTTTGAAGCACGGGGAGCATTGAGAAGCGGAGATCTTCTGAATTCTGCGAATGTGATTCGATCTATAGGCTTTGACCGTGACGAGGATTATATTGCAGCTGCTGGTGTGTCCAAGAAGATAAAAATCTACGAGTTTGCTGCTCTTTTAGATGACTCAATTGACCTACATTATCCAGCAGTCGAGATGTCAAACAATTCAAAGCTTAGCTGTGTTTGTTGGAACAGCTACATGAGAAACTACCTGGCTTCAACTGATTATGATGGCACAATTAAGGTGTGTGAAGCATAATGAATTCAGTTTTGTTGATTCTATGCATTATTTGACGGTTCCTTCTTGATTATGACGACTGGGAACTCTATGCATTCCATCTAAATGTATTCTTATTTTAAGTACCAATTTAGTGATGAGATGTCTGTCTTGTGAAAGTTCCCTGCAACATCAAATTACTGTAAAAAACTATCTATGAACCTGGTATTACTCTCTTGTCTGACTAGACGTTTGACTATATTCTATAGAATATATCATTAAACGGTTCCTTCATAATTATGATGACTAGGAACTGTATGCATTCACGGACATCTAAATGACCTCCCGTTGTGGGAACCAATTTAGTGTTGAGATGTCTGTCTCTTGGGAGTTTGATGAAGCAGCAAATTACTGTTAAAAACCATATGCGAACGTGGTATTACTTTCTTGATTCTAGTTGTTAGACTTACAAAATTTAGTGCTTTGAGTTCCAAAAAGAACTGATGTGAACAGAAATCATAATGTTTGGTCCTGGTTATTCGCCATCCTAATTCTGCATATGATTATTTTAACATTGATTGAACCTAGATATGGGATGTGGGCACTGCTCAAGGATTTTCACAACATATGGAGCACCAGAAGAGGGCTTGGTCTGTTGACTTCTCTCGAGCAGACCCTACGAAGTTTGCGAGCGGCAGTGATGATTGTTCTTTGAAGCTGTGGGCAATCAATGAGGCATGCCATCTCTTGTGTCTATTTTAACATTCTTTTTTCCATACAGTAGTATAATATTTTCTTGAAAAAGGGACATAATCTTCTCCCTAGTTACAATTTATGCATGCTTGAAAGCTTCCATCAAAAAGAAGCTTGGACTGAGTCACATTAGGGGAATCAGACTGGTAAGGAAATTCAGTATACTTTATGAACTCGGTTGATCATTCTTGGCCTTTGAAAGCCCCGTTAATATTTATTTAAGCTGTAACCATAAGTTCAAGCAGCATAGACACAGATTCTTGCTTTGACTTTTAGTTAATTTATCATCTTGGAATTTTATGTGAGGATTTTCTAATTCAAAAAGGAAGAATGAGGTCATTAATTTGATTTTCTGCAGAAAAACTCGGTCGGCACCATTTGGAATCCAGCCAATGTCTGCTGTGTTCAGTTTTCTCCTCACTCGACTAATCTATTGGTTTTCGGATGTGCTGATAACAAAATCTATTGCTATGATCTTCGGCACACTCAGATTCCTTGGTGCACTTTAGCTGGCCATGGGAAAACAGTCAGCTATATTAAGTTTTTGGATTCTGAAAGCATTGTCTCTGCATCCACGGACAACACCTTAAAGCTATGGGATCTAAAGAAGGCGAACTCAGATGGGTTGTCCTCACATGCTTGCACCTTAACATATCGGGGTCATACTAATGAGAAGGTTGCTTTCTCTACACTATATCTATTGACATTTTAGAGCATACGATTGGTTCCATTATCTTAAGCATGAGCTTCTGGCTTTGCAGAATTTTGTTGGTTTGTCCACTATGGATGGATACATAGCATGCGGCTCAGAGACTAATGAGGTACGCTATTTTGGTCTCAGCTTTTGTGTGTATGGTGTGTATTCTTAGATAACTAGTGAGTAAATTGGTTACAAAACTGCCAAATTTCATGAAAGAAGTTCAAAATCAGCAATAAGCTGTTGAAAGTTAGATTTCGATGGTTACAGTGCTTGAGACTCAGGTTATGGTGTTCTAATTTATTTGTGGACCATTATAAAAGCAAAGGGGATGGAAATTTCGGTATTTCTGCTGCCATTAATGATAAGTGGTGTTATTTTACTCTGTTCATGTTCGTAGTACACCTATTAAGATTACCCGAACTTTTATTATTGGACCATGATGCATTTAATTCAGCCAGACAAAGATAAGCCACCTAAGAGAGAGTCATCCTTTTCTAAGAGATTTCTTGAAGGAAAAAACAGAACTATATCAATGAACCAATTGGAGTCCTTGTTAGAGGTCTGTACTGTCTAAACCCAGGTATTATTTTGATGTTTCCTTTATTTGACATTCTCCTGGCAGTCTCCAAAGATATTCTAGTGTAATATTGTGAAAACGAAGAATAAGCTGACTAAATACAATCAGTTGTTTTATCAGGTTTATAGTTTCTATAGATCCCTACCGATGCCAATCACTTCTCATGCATTTGGATCTTCTGATCCCATTTCTGGAACCAAGATTGGCAATGATGATGGTAATTTCGTTTCGAGTGTTTGCTGGGGACAAAAGACAAATATGGTTGTCGCTGCCAATTCTGCTGGAAGTTTGAAGATCTTACAGATGGTTTGAGTTAAAAAAAAAAAATTGTTTTGATTCAAGTGTTTGCTGGCAACGGAAGGCATATAAGATTGTGGCGGCCAACTCTGCTGGAAGTTTGAAATGTAGCGGATGGTTTGAGGGGAAACACATGATTTTCTCTTAACAGTCCTCAAGACAAACCTTTTGGATTGGCTGGTAAGTTCGCCTTGTGACACGCAAGCTGTCTCGGGAACACAAAGATAGAGAAAATATAAATGGCTGATCTAGCAGCACTTCAGTTTCTGTTAATATGTACGATGTAGGAATACAAAGCAGGACAGCATGAGGTGATCAATCAGCTTATCCTGGCACAATCACAAGCTATAACTTTCTTGGGGTGGCTCAACAAAATATGCATGTAGCAGGGCTTCTGTGATAGAGAGAGCAAGTGATATCTGATGACTGTGTTTATGCTGCAGTTTCTGAATCTGATATTGATTGGTTGCTCGTTGGCAATCGTGCTCTTTCTACTTCATGAGAAGCAGTGGGGGTTGGCTCAGGTATGCTGTCACTTGATGCCTTTGAGACTTTGATCTAGGCAACATCACTATAGTTTCATATCATCCGATTGATTATGGTTTTTGTCTCAGTAGATGACTGTCTCACTGCTCATCATTTCAGTTAAGGATTCTAAGTTTTGACCCAAAATAAAAGTCAGGGATTCTAAGTATCTTTTCTCATAGCCCATAATCAATAAGTTGCAACCCTTGAGCGTTTTACATAGTTCAACATATTACAAGCTTTTAATGTGAAGAAAGATATTTTATGAACCTATGATCATATAAACCACTGCAAACTGATGATTGATTTTTTATGTACAAATTTCAGCATGGCAGGAGCAAAGAAAGGAACCCGAGTTGTTTTTGAACTTGTTTACTTTTCGTTGGTGACAGTCTATACTCCATAATTTTGGTCAAGGTGATAAAAAGGTTCCACCGCCAGTTGCTGTTTGAAAAGAGTTATTCATCGCTATCTGCATCTAAAAAAATGAAGCTTCATTTGTGAGGAATTTTAGATTCTCTAATAACACTTGGTCTTGCTTCATCCTCTACTCCATGGACGAACATATGAAATGATTGGAATTGATTAGTGATAGTGACATTTCTCTGAGGGATGGAATTTCTTAAACCCCCAAGTGAGTGACAACAATGGTGATCCTACTTACTAATTCAGGCATGAATCCATCTCATTCAAATACCGTCATGCCAAGGATTGGACAAGTGAAGGATTCGTGTATACATGAAGCTTAGGCTTTCTTTCGGGTCCGTTTTCCATAATTTTATATTTTGCTGCAGAATTGGATGGAACAGAAATCTATTGTGCGGTTGTTTTGGCTCATATCTCCTTGAAGATGGCCATCTGGAATGCAGACTTAATTTTTGTCGAATTTCTCAAAGCATATAATAGTATGGCCTTTCAGATAACAGGGTTTTCAGCAGACTATTTGTTTACGATAGCTTCATGTCTTTTCGCGCTAAGCTGGTAAGTCTTTCACCCCGGTTTGGAGAGAGCTGTGCTACAAAGTTTCTTGGGAAAAAAGACTGGCTCAGGAGACTTTCAGCTGGGCGAGTGCTTCTTCTTCGCTCTCAGCTTGAGGTGAACACACAGGGACCATCTTAGAGTGTGCAATGTAATTTTTTTGTTCTTTACATTATTCTGTGGTTTTCTTTGTGAAAATCCAACTCGTAGCCATTTTTATGCTCGAGATATCTTGATGCATCAAGAATCTTTCCTTGTTCACTGTTTAGAAATACAGCCGGTCTTGCTCTCCAGCTGCAAAATCATGCAAGTGATCACACTATGAACTACAATTTCAAATGACGCGTGGATCGATCCTCAATCACCTCTCTTTTTCCAAGCTGTCAAATTTAGAGACATTTCTTCACACCGCAACTCATAGATCGCTAGGTAATATACCGGAAGTCCAGTGGACTCAAACTGTGCTTCATTCAACTTGTTTCATAAGATCCGGAACATGCAATTGGTCATGTCTGTTCGAACTACGTCAGGGGTATGGTTTCTCGCTCTCGTCCTATGTTGTAAAGTTTTTCTCTGCAACGAAATCACAATCTACGCTCATCACAAGTTTCGCAACTAGACAGACACCAACTTTGGTGCAAAAACTAAAGTCAAGCCACCTTGTGTGGTTCATTGCTTTGCTCCTGTTCTTCTTCCTGATCTCCATCACTTACTAGGAATCAGCTGCAACTGTTCAACAGATGGAAATGAAGGTTACTAGGATGGTACAGGTTGGTGCACCTACCGAATGCGCTCCATGATTCATTCCGCATAACAGATTTGTGGTCGACAGTATGAGTAAGCACTATTTGGTTGGCTGCCCTTCTTTATGCTAATGTTGATTCTTTGGTCTAGAGATAGTCAGAGGCATGTAATTATGTTGCCTTACATTTGGTTGTGTGCTGATTCAAATTTCCGAGACCGATGGGTCATGAGTTTGTGAAATGAGCAATGTTATGTATTACGAAAACAAGCGACTAAACAATAAAATAGAACAAGAAAATAAGTCGGACACCAGATTTTATGCGGTTCAGTCGATGTGACTTACGTTCATGAGGAGAGGAGCAAAAAAATTCTATTATCGATCAAGCCATAGAATGAATATTACAACCACGCTCAAGTCATTCAAACACTTTTAGTGTTTCCCAACCTTTATTATATTTAATAACTCACACAGTATTTAGCCTTATATTTCCTAACAAAATAATCTTTTAATCTCACAAGAGAATTCACAAATCTCACTCACAATATTTAATTGGTTTCCGCACTAAAAGCTCTCAAAGTGTAATTCATGAAGAAGTCGCCTCTCTAATACTCTTCACCATGAAGGCACTTCCTATATATATGGACAAGAGCAGGATCCAAACTGGAGAACCTACTCCAACTAGGAGACCATTTAGATTAAAAGCTTCATTTTTTGACTCAAATTCGAGATATATTTTCAACACTATGCACATTCAATTGCTGCTAAACTCAATTTACTTCATGACATTGGCGATACATGGTCGACAGCGTTTTAGCAGTATATCATGGCAATCCATACCATTGCGCTAGCAAAACGATTGCCAAGAATGCTTGTGAGGGCCTCCATTTGGCCTTGCTTGAGAAAGATGCTGCAATGTGCAAGACTGTGAGCAAAAGCTCAAAGAACGTCTAACATTAGATCGACGATTCGGCCGTGGATCGAGAGAGTGAGAACTGCCTAGATGGGGCCGATTTCACATGGTCGCTTCGTCATTTATTGGCTTGACATCGACAAGTGGACATAATCAAGAACCGTACGTTGCTCGATCTCGAAACGCAGCCTCGCTTTCGCTCGATCACTCACCGACCAAAACCCTACCAACATTAAATTGGGTCTATACAAAGTTGCAAACGGGTGGTTCATGTTGCTTTGAGATCTCTCCCTCCATAATTCATGGCTCGGTTGGGATCTCAGCAGTAATTGGTGGAAACATTGTATGGTGGGATTTTTCTTTTGTGAACCCACCAACTCTGTTCCTACCTACTCATACATTGAAGCATTAAATAGAGAGATGAAGCGCATGTGCTAGTGGTCCTGAATACTGATTAAGAAACACTAATTGAAACTTATGTTGCATGTCCAAGGTAAAAAAACACTAAGTTGCAACTTGGGATGCATGTCCAAGGAAATTATTTTCATAAAAAAAATATTGAATGCCAAAAATACAAAAAAAAGGCTCAGTAAAAAAAATGCTAAATTTAACTCAAGTTCCAATTCTGACTCGAAATTTTTTTGTCTAACAAAAAACTGCCAACTTTATCTCGGATCCAAATTCTGCCCCAAACTCTTTTTGTCCCATAAAAAAACACCAAGTTTAGATCGTGTCCCAATTTTGGCCCTCGTCGAGTTTCAGTCAAGTTTTTGTCGAGTACACATGGAAAAATATCATTGGACAAAACCTTGATACCAACCAAAAGATGGGGAAAACTTGGTAACGATTAAAAGTTGGGGCTTTTTTATCAGATAACAAAAAGTTTGGCTATATTTGAGATCTGACCTAAAGTTTGTGCTTTTATATAAGACATAAATAAATTTGGGCCAGAATTAGAACCCGACCTAAAGTTGGTACTTTTTAAGGAAATTAGGCACCAACAAAAATAATATAAACAGTTCTGTTTATGTGAAGACATAATGTGGCATATGTTCCAGGACATAAGATGCAGATACTCTTGCAATTGCGTGGGCCTTTCGCAATAAAGAGGTTGACATAGCACAGCAGCAATAATTCGCCTGTTAAATAACAAGCAGCACCTGTTTTCTGCCTTGATCCCAGAATACACCATGTTAGCTTCAATGCGCGGTTGACATTGTTGAAAAACCGAGTATCTAATCAATTATTCTAAAAGTTTAAGTCATTTGAACGATACACTCCTAACAAAAAAAGTCGTCGAAAACAATATATACGTGTGAAAGAAGAACACGAGGAATCGAACTTGAGATTATATGTTAATGGCAATTTGTGATGATTTTTCCTGTTTTGCCAATGCACGTTCATGCAGTGTGGCGTCGCCACGAAGCTGTGACAGCACCCGTCACTACTTGGGTGGAAAAGCTCGTGGGAGAAAGGCATGCATTTCAATATGCATTTTGCTTTGTTGTAATGGCGTTGGCAAGTACAGCAACATTCGCATTAAAACAACAATGTTCGTTCATGTTGATGTAAACTGGTCCCCTGCACGTACTTTGCACTACTAAGCATAATTCTCTTTAGTTACGTTTGGTTGTCGAGATAAAATTCAGGATAGGATAAATTTTATCTTATGCCGTATTTTGCGCCTAGCCAAAATAAGATAAAGTCGGATATATGAAAGATATAACCCGGATGAAATTATCCTACAGGGGAGGTGAGATAAAGGTGAATAGGATTTCTAATATTTACATAAAAGTTATTTTTATCAAATAACAAACTTGTTAAATTAATAAAATTAAAATAATATATGAATATCAATAATATTTGAATTTTAATATAGAAGTTCAAAATAACAAAAATATAACAAAAATTTCATTTTTATTTATATAATCGAATTTCTTTCTATGTTATGATATAAATTTCATATATATATAAATTTAATATTTATATTTACTACATATTTTAGGTATATTAGAATAGTTTACAATTTAATAGAATTTTATTAGAGAATGATGGAAGTTGAAAAAAGAAATAAAAAAAGAAAAGAATTAAAAAAGAGAGGGAAAAATAATAAAAAATGAGCAAATAAAAAAGTAATAGGTAAGAGTGTGATGAGAAATTTTTATCGTCTCAATTTGCGCAATTTTTAGTTTCATTTACACTGATGTGACATTCATTGAAAATAATAAACATGGTAATATGTAAAAACATTCAGCTTTATTATTGCGATTCACCAAACAGTAGATAGATTATATAGCAAATTCCTTAGATTTCATATCTTATTAAATCCAAACCTATCATGGTTAGAAATCTAGGCGACCAAACGTAGCCAACGAGAACTAGACACGTGTCCCATATCCCCATGTGCTTTCTTTGGTTAGTCTATGATTTATGAGTTGGAGTGGGCCTCCATGTGTTTGTCTTTGTGTGGTTTCTGAGCTAGCAGCGCTTGGTGATGATGTTGTCATCGCTGATGCGCAAGTTGCTTAAGTTTATTTTCAGGGTCTCCAGGAATTAGGAGTTCCAATTTGAACTCAAAAATGTCTGATTTCTCACACTGGTGCGGTAGCGCTCCTTCTCCTTGAGAGGGCTTGTTTAATAACCAAGCTGGCTGATTTCTTCTTAGTAGAATAAACATGAGATTATACCCTAAAAAATTCCAACTTGTATTTTAGTCACATGAAACTTATTGTCATACGTGCACGCGATTATAAGTTGTGTTGTTCCAGAGCCGAATTTCTGTGGAAACGAGTGCGACTCATTCATATTGGGATGACCGTCCAAAGAGTCCTAAACCTATTATATGGCGGTCAATTCAATCTTCCACTTTTTAATTTAGCAATTTAATCATAAATTTTTTTAACCGTTTGTCAATATAGTCCTTTCAACCAAATTTTGGCTAGAAATCGTTTACATGGATACTAGCTATCTTATGTGATACGGCTGGCGCTCATGTGAATAATTTTGTAATTATTTAAAATTTTTCTAAATTCCTCCTTTTTCTGTTTTCTTTTTTTCCTATTTTCTTCCATCAGTCATCGGCCTCGACTGTGGCCGACAGAGTTCACCGGCCATAGGCGATGGCTAGGATGCCCTCGCTCCGTGGCTCAGCGATGGCCAGTGGAGGGACTTAAGGGACAAAAATTATAAAAAGGAAAGAAAAGAAAGGGAAAAAAAAAGTCAGAAATTATTAGAAAAATTACAAAAATCGTCCATGCCAGCGCTAAACATAGTGCTGACCATATCACGTAAGACGGCCTACGTTCACGTCAGCGATTTCCAACAAAAATTGGCCGGAGGGGCTACAACGACAAATTGTTAAGAAATTCATGATTAAATTAGCCATATTGAAAGTCCATGACTGAATTGACTATTGTACGATATGTTCAGGATTTTTTGAACAATTTTCCCCATTCATAATTTGTCAGCCATAGATCGAGTCCACGCTATACTTTTTCCTGAACTTTTGTTTATTGTAATTATTGATGATAATATATCCTCTTTAGTAGATCGAACACCTTTTTAATAAATTTGCCTGAGTTTACAAGAAGGGAAGGTGTTAATTCTCACGAATATTCTTCATACATATCTTTCCCCACTGGTATTGACCTCGACGAGAGCAACATTTGGCCAAGCAATCTCTCCCTCTCTCTCTCTCTCTAAATTCTATATAAAGATCACCAACCAGGTAGTGCTATTTATAAAGAAACCTGCACAGCATCATCATCATCATCACACACGCACAGATTGAAGTCGCGCAGGTGCTGAGGAGCCAGGTATGAGCAGAGGGGCCATGGAGTCCGAGGCAGCCATGCCGATGCCCGCCTTGGGAGCCGCCAGAGCGAACGGCGGGCACCAGCACGCAGCCGACCGGTGCAAGAACTTCCAGATGCCACTCCACTACCCGAGGTTCACCCGAGCCGACTACGAGGCCATGCCCGAGTGGAAGCTCGACTCCCTGCTCCGAGAGTACGGCCTCCCGACCGCCGGCGACCTCCACTACAAGCGGAGCTTCGCCATCGGATGCTTCCTCTGGCCCAACTAGCGGCTCCCTCCCCTAGCCTCCCGCAAACCCCCACCGCATTCCGCGGCAATGGTTTCGCAAACAGTAGCTATCGTTTGTTCTAGGACAGTAGCACGTCGCTTTACATGAGCATGGTCCGGTCATGTAATCTTTTGTTAACGCTTCGACTTAGAACTAAACAGGCACATGAGGGAGTCTGTCTGACAATCTAACTTCAGTGTCGTTTTCCAAATTAAATAACAATCCTCTCGTCGTGTTCCGATGAACTATCTCTGCTCGAGGCTTTCGTCGTGCCTACGCGATGCCGACCGCTCATCGTTCTCGTTTAATTCAGCAATTTACATCTGGAATTGGCTCTTTTTCCATAAACGAACGAGCGTTTAACAAGATCATCCCAATCGGAACAAAGTCGCGTCGAATTCGAAAACTGGGCTCGCGATCTGGGGGGGGGGGGCGCGCGGCGGTCACTGGGCCGGGCCGGGCCGGGCCTGCAGCCATTGGGCTCCCTCGACGGAGAAGGCCCACGGCCCGGGGATGCGCACGTTAGCGCCGGCGGCGCAGGATAGCGGGGAGCCGGCCCACCAACCGAGTCGACCGAGTTGACACGGTGGTTGGACGCTGGAAGACCCGCCCGCATTTGCCTTCCCCACGCGGAGAAAGTTTTTTCGCCCGACTTCCCCTCAAGTTTCTCGCTCGCTCGCTCGCTCTGCCCCCTGCATTTTTCCCTCTTCTTTTTTTGAAATGATTCGGGGCTGCAATCCCCAGATCGATCCCTAGCTCATCGATCCTTCTTCTTCGCTACTTCGATCCGAGCGCCGCCATCTTCCACGACTCCTTGAGCGGAAGCGAGAGGAGGAGGAGGAGGAGGAGGAGGAGGAGGACGAGAGAGATTGAGAGAGAGAGAGCGCGAACGGAAATGCCGAGGGAAATCATAACGTTGCAGGTGGGGCAATGCGGGAACCAGATTGGGATGGAGTTCTGGAAGCAGCTCTGCCTCGAGCACGGCATCAGCAAGGACGGCATGCTCGAGGACTTCGCCACGCAGGTCCGAAACTCCCGCGCAGTCTCGGTCGCGCTTTGTTTGTAGAACTGATTTTTTCTCTCTTTTTTTTTTTTTTTTGGCTCGGGAAGCATCTGTAGAGGTCGGGGTCGTTATTGGGTAAGAAATTTAGTGAAAGATTCCGAACTTAGGAAGGAAGCCGGAGTATCATCGTTTGGTCGGTTGGGCAATGCCCAATTTTGCCCTTTTTGCGATTGGGAAGTGGGATTCTTTTCTTTTCTTTTCTTGT
>CM062246.1:599161-774770 GCA_031216285.1 Syzygium syzygioides
TTTTCTTTTCTTGTGAAACTCAGGCAATAGAGTTTGTAGAGTGACTGTGTATAGTAATGGGTGGATTGGGGTTTAGGGTGCTATCAGTGGATCCCTAGCTCGCGAAGCTTAGGTTGGAATTGAACTTGTCATGATAATAGGCCTGATGATCGGCGTAGTCCCGGGTAACGTTCGATAAAACGACTTTTAAGATATGTATCGTTAGCACATGTGCTAGGTGTGATTTCATGGTGTAGACGGAGTGTTTCCGGTTGATCCCTAACTTGCGAGACTTTGGCTGTTGCGATGCTTTTAGGGAGGCGACAGAAAAGATGTGTTTTTCTACCAAGCTGATGATCAGCACTATATTCCGAGGGCTATATTGATGGATTTGGAGCCAAGAGTGATAAATGGTATTCAGAACAGTGAATATCGGAATCTCTACAATCACGAGAACATATTTGTGTCTGATCATGGAGGAGGTGCTGGGAATAATTGGGCCAGTGGATATCATCAGGTTTGCTATTTTATCGTTTCTGCGCTGTATTCGCTAAATTTAGAATAAGAAGGTTATCTGAGAAGTGGTTTTTCGGGATGGTAGCAGAGGTCCAGTACGTTGTTTCCTTGTCGGTCTGCCTAAGTGTGTACTACTTCTAGTAACGAAAGTCATATCAACCAGCCCACTGCATCAGTTTCACTTTCATCTCTCTAATGTCTTCAGATTCTCGTTGTATCATTTGCTAAAGTTGACTATATTAAATTGTGATTACTGTTACTTAAATGAAAACCTTTTTTCTGCCCTTGATTCCAGATCACTTAACGATAGGAAGTACAGAGAAAGAAAATCTCCTAGTTATCAATTGCTCTTGCACATCATGTAATGTTCTTCTGTTTACTTGTAATAACTTAATCTTGAGTGACAGAAACTAAATGATAATTAACCTATTATTGACTCCTGCATGATTGGTGTACCAATTCTTTTAGGATAATCATAATTGCCGGACTTTCTTACTATCCCTTTTCATAACATTGTGATAGGGGAAGGGTGTCGAAGAAGATATAATGGACATGATCGATAGAGAAGCTGATGGTAGCGATAGTCTTGAGGGTTTTGTTCTCTGCCACTCTATTGCTGGAGGGACGGGCTCAGGTTGCTTCCTCGCTCTTCTATTTACATTTTTCACTTTTCTGTAGTTAAGATTGATGGACTTGGTGAAAACTGATATATATCATAGTCATTCCCACTTGTTGAGGCTTGTCATTCTTTCGGAGTGTGCTGGCCTATATCATGCTTGATATGCACCAGCTGTAGGATGGTCTAGTTTATACGAGTTATTCGTCTTGTAGCCACTTTGTGGAGTGCTTTTCTGTAAGCTGCAGGATGCAGATCTTTACTTTCTATTGGCTACTTGATAGTCCCCATGCAAACATGCTCGACATATTATAACACCTATACCTATAGTGTTTTCGCCTTTTACACGAGGCATATGTCGGTTATTTTTTCTCAAAAGCAAAGCAATGCAGGTATGGGCTCATATCTATTGGAAACTCTGAATGATCGCTACAGCAAAAAGTTGGTTCAAACATACAGCGTGTTTCCTAACCAGATGGAGACGAGCGACGTGGTGGTGCAGCCATACAACTCACTTTTGACCCTCAAGCGTCTAACCCTTAATGCTGATTGTGTTGTTGTTCTTGATAATACTGCACTGAATAGGATAGCTGTGGAGCGCCTTCATCTGAGTAATCCTACCTTTGCTCAAACAAATTCATTGGTTTCCACTGTAATGTCTGCGAGCACAACTACCCTTCGCTATCCTGGGTACATGAACAACGACTTAGTTGGCCTTCTTGCTTCTTTAATTCCAACACCAAGATGCCATTTCCTGATGACAGGATATACACCTCTCACTGTAGAGCGTCAGGTAACATATTGGATAGTCCCTTACTTTATTTTAAAAATGTAGTTTATAGGTTTACATGACCATCTAGTTAAGCCTGATGTGTTGGCATGAAACGTCCTCTATAATGTGGCATCCATGGATGATGCCTTGTTGTGCGCGGGGAGAATAGCATGGACTTATTTTTGAGGTCTTTTGGTGATTTTTGGAGGGACCTAGCTTGGTCTTAATCCTGATTGACTCACCTTAACCTTGTTCAAATGGTTGAAACTTGCATCCCTAAATGACTCAAGTGTGTAATGTGAATATTTCTCATCTTTGCAGGCAAATGTAATTCGGAAGACTACTGTTCTGGATGTCATGAGAAGACTTTTGCAGGTGAGTAATTTTATCGTGTATATTTTCATTGTGCATGTTGAGAGTTTCTTTGAACTTTCTTTTCTCTTCCTAATTCTTTTTCTGAATGCATGTGTTTCAGTCAAAGAATATTATGGTTTCATCTTACGCTCGAACAAAAGAAGCTAGTCAAGCAAAGTACATATCCATATTGAACATCATTCAAGGAGAAGTAGATCCCACTCAGGTATATTTTGTCACTGCATGAATTCCTTATGTTTAGTCATGCGTGGAGGTATTGACCATATCTGATTCCTCATTCTGGTGATCTGACCAACAATTAATCATAGGCATTGGTGTTAGTCTTTTTATTTGCAGCGTGAAAACCACAAAGTGTTTGTAATTGTAATGCTGAAAGAAACGGTCAATTTCCTTTCTGGACAATATTTTCCCAGGAGTCATTTGGATCTAATTTACATTTTATCGTCTTGGGCGGAGCTAATAATAAATTATTAGCTCTTACGAAACCACGTCCATCATACTAACCTCGTCTGTTCATCGTAAAATGTTTTAACATACATTTTGTTGTTGTGAAATGACCAACATAAGTAAGTTTAGGACATCCTTTATTACATTCCCATTCAAAATAGCTGCTTTTAACTTTAATATACATTATATAATTCCTGTAATGGTTGATATAATTGAAATTTCCCTGTTCTTGTAATCAGGTTCATGAAAGTTTACAGAGGATACGCGAAAGAAAGCTTGTTAATTTCATTGAGTGGGGCCCGGCGAGTATTCAGGTCTTCTTATACAATAAAAGCAATTTAAGTCATGCTAATCTATTTTCCAGAGCTATTTGATGTTATAAGATATCTTATGCATTCTTGTTCTTTCTATTTTTTAGGTTGCTCTGTCAAGAAAGTCTCCATATGTTCAAACCGCCCATAGGGTATGGCTGGAGCTTTGTGACAATTTGTGCTTCTAGAAATTTGGTAGCAGTGGCACATGTGACCATTTTTTGAGAATCTACTTGGAGAATGATGAAAACTTATGAATGTTGCGTTTGCCAGGTCAGTGGTCTCATGTTAGCAAGCCACACTAGCATACGGCATCTTTTTAGCAAGTGTTTGAATCAGTACGACAAGTTGAGAAAGAAGCAAGCCTTCCTTGACAATTACCGGAAATTCCCAATGTTTGCTGTAAGTTGTCAATAGATACCATTCATTCAACTGGTATTATCTTATAGACCTTTAATGGGAAGTTTCGCTTGCGTTGCAGTGCTTGTTCAAGTGACCATGCACTTGTGAGTAGTGTATTGATCTTTTGACGTCCTGTTGAAAAGGCTGTCTAAGCAACTGTTGTCATTATTTTTTTTAACACAAATTAACCTTTTTAAGAATCATCCCTACTCCAGATGGTGTTTTTAGTATGCCAAGACATCATGTTGACGCAATCAATCACATGAACAGGATAATGATCTCTCGGAGTTTGACGAATCTAGAGACATAATTGAGAGCCTGGTTGACGAATATAAGGCATGTGAATCTCCGGATTACATTAAGTGGGGAATGGAGGTATATGCTCTACTTTGCCTTGTTGATCTATCTCGACTTTTGAGCATATATCAGATCTTACCTGTAAGTTTCTCTGAATCAGGATCCCGATCACGTCCTAACAGGAGAGGGAAATGCTACGGGAACTGTAGATCCAAAATTAGCCGTCTGAACTGAATAAAAGTATGAAAACCTAGGTAAGCTGCAATGGTTTTACTTCCAGTGTATACCCTATCAACTACTTGCATATGCTTTATCATATGCAGTTCATGTCTGTAAGTTATATTCAGTAACAGCCGACAAGTCAATAACAAGTTCTATGTGCTACGTCATTTTGGCAAATAAACTATGCATGTATTTACACACTTATGCTGACATGCTTTTGCATCACGTCAACTGGCATTTCAGAAAGAAAAGAGCTGGGTGGTTCAGTTGGCAGTCTTAATTTTTGTCTAGTTCATCCGTTCTACTGATTACCTAATGCTAGAGCATTCTCTGTGATGCTGGGATAGTTGGATCTCGCCCATGACTCAACACCTGATCTGTTGAATTTATCTACATTCTTGTGCATATCTAGTACTAATTGGTGAGCTGAAGCTTGTTTGTTGCAGGAAACTTTACCAGCTTGGACTGGAGAGGTGACTATGGCGACCTATTAGTTGCAGTTTGACTTGCATCAGAGTGAGGATTGTAAGTGTAGTCTCTATCAGGAATCTTACTGGGTGAAAAGTGCTGTGTTTGTGGTGAGAATTTTTGGGTATGTAATTGCTTTTCCCTCCTTAAGATTCACTTTCTAAAGAATGCAGAGTCTCACTGCATGCTTAGTCACCAGTTCCTTGGGGTTCCAGTGTTCAAACTTGAGATGTGTCAGCTATATGCGAGTTGTATTTAAGGATTTATTATCATTGACGTGAATCTTGAATTGATTTCTATATTGCACTTCCAGAGTACATGGGAATTGCTGCAAGGTTTTGAGTGTGAAACTTATTTTACCAGAAGAGAATTTAGATTTGTTACAGACGGCCATACGGTTTGTTATTGTCTACTCAACCACAATTGATTCCCCGGACAAGACGAGTTTGGATTTTTTTCACTTGCCGACATGTGACTCGATATATATCCGTTAATATTGTACTCCTATGGTTCTTTTCTATACTGCTTGTTTACATCTTTGTGATCAGACTCAAATGTTTATGACTGTAATTTCAACTATCGACGAGGCAAGCCATTCTAAGCTTGTTCAACATCGTTTCCATGCTCATTCCTTTAGTTGAAAGCCAAAGTCCAACTAATTGAATGATGGTAGGTAGTTTATAAAATCTATCAGAGATTTGCCCGATGGATGTCATTAGAGAGTTGGTAGTGAACATGAGGCAACATGCTTCATGACCACTTTTTCTCTGAAAAACTAGAGTCGGCAGTTTGAGGCGGAATTGAAAATTTTAGTACTCTGACATGACTGTCAACCGCTTATTCTGTGGAAGAAATCGATCAAACATGGTGGAAATCGTTGGACTATTTGAGCGCCTAACACATGATCAACTCATTTGAGGCCAAGATTCAAATGTGTCAAACTTTTGTTGCTAATTGTCACCTCAACGAAACTCCTCTGGTTCACAACTAAATTAGTTGCATGTCGTGATCCGTTAGGTTTGTGATCCGTCAGGTTTATGTGTTCTGTCGTCGTAATGGTGCTAATTAGTGGACCACGCGTTTCTTTTGCAGTTTCGTGTCCCTTCTAGGATAGTTATGGCAAGAGTTTAGCACGTGTCATCTAAGAAAATTTAATGGTCCAAGGACTGGAACTTTTTTTTTTGGTTGAAATCCAAGGACTGGAACTCAATAGGGAATAGTAGCCCACCAAAGAGTTAACGCAATAGGGGCTTTGCAACATGAAGCTTCGTTTGGCCAAGCGAGAAGCGACCTGTTGACGCCATGCAGATTGCACATCTCTCTCCGTGGCCTTCTTTTTACTTAAGATCACGCAAAATGCGGACAGATAGCGTGTTCCTCTCTTTCCATTTTTCTAAAGACAGGCACAGCTACAATACTTGGCCTCCAAGAGAAACATTAGAGATTGAAGAACCAGATGTCCATCCCCACCACCAGCCACCACCCTCAAAGATTTCCTTGGTTTATAAAATAAAAAACAGTCAAAAAAAACATACGGGGTCCGTATTGACAGACCAAATATACAAATAGGAGAAGAGAGCTCGCTATGTGCAGTCAATTACATCAGAAGGAGACGAAGGGCTGAGACACATACATAACCCACCCCCTTCGAGCCTTCAAACCTCATGCGGGAGCCTCTGACTTCACTTTTGTTTTCTTTCGTATGTAAGGAGAAAACATTTGAAAAGGAAAGATTAAAGGGCTGTGTTATTGTTATTGCGGTCAAAAGTAACATTAGAATCAGCGACATGTTCAGCAAGGAGTCACCAAATTGTTGTCGTCAAATACGATCAGGTCTTTGTTTTTTCTTTGTTCTCCACACGACAACAATCGTGTCATTGAAGGGTGATCCTGCAATTCCAACACGAAGGAAAAAAAAAAAAGAGAAGTCAGCTGTCAGATAAGTCAACCTGTCGTTTCTCGGGATCTAGACACGGTACTGTCTCAATAGCGACGCATTATCCATAGAACACGATGAGCCCGCGTTTTCATCTACCACGTGTGTCATCCATATCAAAACAACTCGTGAAAACTTATGGCATCCCCCGGTGTAATGGAATCAGGCAGATCAAAAGCATGAAGCTAAGCATCCTTGCTTTCTTTCAAGACATGGAGAACAATTCACAGTGCAAAGAAAAGATCGAAACAGCCTCAGTTCTTGATCGGAATCTCGTGTAGTAATCTACAATGATTCTAATCCAAACAACAAGATATATCATACCCTACTTTTTATTTTCTTTTATTTTCTTTTTTGTTTAGAATGTCATACCCTACTTAGACGTGGCAAATACTAAGCAACTCCTCCTAATTACAACTTTGGCTTAACTAAGCTTTTTGCTCATTAATTCATCATGTACCAAGCATTTGACCAATGGTTTGATGAACCAAACAAAATGCATTGAGCTGCCAAACTAATACAAACTCAAACTTACCAATGGAGCAATTTAATTTTGCATTTGGGCATGTCCCCACCCTCCAAATCCTTCATTGTCACATCCCCACACTCGAGAGTCACCCCAACCCTCCCTACCTTCCACCCCTCTATGTTCGCCCCCACGCTCGTCCGGACCTCCACCTTCACCACCAAGCTCTTGCTCCGGTAGCCGGACCTCAGCCCCGCGCCCATCCCGTCCTCCACCACCTCATCGCGCACCTCCATCGCCACTTTCAAACTCGTCACGTTCTTCTTTCCCTGGCTGAACCCGGGCAGGCTTGCGGACCCCATCCCGATCCCCTTGTCCTGCCCGAGGCTGATGTCCACGTTGGTCCCGCCGTAGTACAACCCCAGCTTCTCGTTCGGATTCTTGGCTTCGACCCTCGCCACGGTCCGGGCGTTGAGGTAAGTGCCGTCTGGCTTGACGGTCACATTGAACCGGGGGATCTCGAACGACTGGAGGTGGAAAACTGGGATTTTCGGGCCGAACCAGATATAAAATGCTGCGCCAGCTATTACGAGGACGCAGAAGATGAGGAATATGAGGACGCAGAAGCAGCAACAACACGCGCGGCAACAGCCCCGGCGCTTCTTCCTTGGGTACATTGAAGGTGGCATGACCGGTTTCCGGAACGGCTGTCGGGGGGGCGGTTGGACGGGGACGCTCGGGTCCCTGTAGCCCGGCGGCTTCTGGAGTACCGGTTTCTGTGGCGGTTCGGCCATTTGGCGGCACTTCCGGTTGGATGCTCTGTTTCTACATTGAAAACAGAGGAACGGAATCAGCTGGAAAGAATTGAACAATTTATAATGACGGTGCACGCAACAAAAAAAGTGAACCATAAGCATGGAAAATAAATCATCGAGAAAGAAGAAAACAACAATGCAAATGCCCGGATGAACGAAATCAAGTCCACTAGAGAAGCTAAAAATTAAATTATTGCTCTTGCTCTGTAATTGAAGGCAAACTCTGAAATCCAATGAAAAAGGCTCGACACAAATGAATTTCATCTCAAATATAAACGAAAGGGTAAATGGACGAGCTCACTCAGAAAAGGAAAAGAACAGCTCTGTGTACGATTCATCGGAAAGAAACAGAGACACAGACAGTGCCCAATTCTGAACCAAAGAGAAGAAAAATCATCTATGACCCAGAAAAGAAGAAAGAACATGAAGCATCTTGAACGGCATGCAGAGAGATGCAGACCCTTTTGGGGAGGAGATGGAGTCGATTCGACCCGGAACAGTGCCGGATTCTGCAGGAACAAACGAAACCAATGGAAACCCAAGTTGGTATGGGAGAATTCAATGGGGGAAAAGATCTTGGTCCGATGGAAAAGGTGGTGGATTTCACGAGATAATTAATAAGGAAATGTGAATCAGAGAGAGAGAGAGAGGGAGAGAGAGAGAGAGAGGAAGGGAGGGAGGAAGCTAAAGCGAAAATCTAATGGGGGTGGTGAAGGAGGAGGGCTTAGAGAGGAAAACAGGGGATGTCATGTTCGGGGAAGGAGCAGAGGCAGGGATTCGTTCGCGACATTCACGCGCGGCGCTCTCCTGCTGGCTCGTCGCGACACCTTGTTCTAACGCCCCCGACTTTGCTCCCTTTGCTCCTCTTCTTGTTGTATCGTTTTCCATAACCATCTTCTTCTTGTTATTCTCTTGGTCTTTTCCGTTGAATCATCCAACCATTTCTTCGGGTTTCATTAACAAGCGTCTCGTGAATTCTTGTCACGTAACTAATAAACGAATGTCGACGTTTCTGCCGTATCGATCGTCTTTTTTTTTTTGTTCTTATTTATAACCGCTACTTTGAAGATCGGATTGTTTTTTTTTTTTGGTAACCCAGGGAACCCCGCACGGCCGACAGCCGGGAAGTAAACTCTGGGGGTGACACGTGCTAGCCACCACACACGTGTCACCAGTTAAGTCACCCTGCGGCGCCCGGGATTCGAACACTCAACCTTTTGCGAGAGGAAGAGTGCGCGTTCCAGCAGCGCCACCCAGGCGGGTGGTAAGATCGGATTGTTTCGAACTAAGTATGTTCAACAAATGCTCTGAAGACACTTGTTGCCTTGTTGGCATGCCTTGATGAGAACAGCGATATTTAAGGAGAGTGCGAGAAATATGGAATTCACGAATTACCTACTTAAACCGAGCTTCACGATCCGAAATATTATAAGGAAAATGTCATAATGCGGGGTCATGTATTAACGAATGACGGTGCAAAACACAGGAGTTTAGGACTACTTACTATATACGAATGGCCAACGATCTTCATCAGATTCACATGCGATTTCAGGGCTTTGGAGCACGAGCATATCGTCTTCTGACATTTTAGAGTTTGATTTTGTTGCTAACTTATCCAAAAAGTCAAAACACGATTGCTAATGTTGCGACACCATGTCAAGGTTACGTTTATTTCGCGAAAAATGAACGATTTGAAAAATAATCTTGTAAAAACGATCGCTCGTATCAATTACAAAAATGAACGAGCAAAAACTATTTCCATCACCCCCGAAAATATTTAGACGTTAACCGTTGCCGATAAGGGTAATATTTTCCGTCGGTTAATTATTTCAAATGATACAAGTGATCATTTTTTAAAAAAATAATTTTCAAATCATTCATTTTTAAAGAAACAAGCGGAGCCTAAAGATATCTTTACAATGAAATGGTACTGCTGAAGTACATGGCGGTATGCAACTCGTTGGATAAGACAGTTCATCATTCCATTAGAAACATGACGAGAAACTTGTGTTGAGATGAAACTATGAAATGGGTAATTAAAAAAAAGTTATATAGTTTAACATAATCTCATCAGATCACTTAATATCTAATTTTCAATTGAAGAGAAATTAGTACCTGCCTTGCATTGTCCGCATCAGCAGCTACGTGCCTACTGATATCTCCTCCTCGAGCTACATTAAGAAATTATCCTTTTCCGACCTTATTACAACTCACCAGTCCTTCATTCATTCATTCATTTATTTATTTACTCATTTTGACTTTGCAGTTTCCTTCTTTGATTCACGTGACAAAATGGGCTTCGATGGAATTAATGCAGTGGCGAAAGAGAGAATCGAAATCCATGCAATTTATGTTCTTTCCTAGTTGCTAGAGAACCATTATCACACCAAGAGATTGATAAAATCACATGCAATTGTTATGTAGAAAATGCCATCGAGAATGAGATAACATAAAGTACGTGTATGAAAAAGAGGAAAAAAATAAATTTGGGGACGTGAATAATGCTAGAGGCACTAGAATAGTTTGCGAAAATTAGTATGCGAAGTTATGCGGCGTGATTCATAATGTTTTCATTTAAGAAGTTCATTCTCTAGTGTTTCAAGTACACTTTTCTAGGCGTCCATTCGTATCGGGACACATAATTTAGCACGGTGGTTTTTAGGAACCATATCGACATATATCGTTATATTTGGAATATTCATAAAATTTATGAAAAATCACCGACTCTATGGATCACTTTCCATGATTTTTTAATTTATTGTCGGATATAGACAAATCATTTAAGGCTGGCTCTTGCATACATAAAGTATTGTACACGTGGGTTTTGTTCTGTTTTTTTTAATTTATAAATTTTCTTTTACTTTGGATGCCAAAGTCAAAGATAATAAATAGACTGGGAGACTGATTAACTAAATACAGTAAAGATTAAACTTACAAGTAATTGTATTTTGAGAAAGACATGAAAATGCCATGAATGGGGGTGATGAGGAAAGTTGTAAGCACGCATGGATGCAATTGCTTCACTGCCAGCCAAGAAATCAAAGTGTTTGCCCCCACATATATAATCAGGGTGGACAGTTACTTGATCACAATCTTCTTCTTCTTCTTTTGTATTTGATTCTATGATTTCTCCATCCTTGCTCAGCGACCATAAGAATGTTGATGTTGATGTTGATGTGACGTAACAAATCTTCTTCATTATTCCCCATCGCTGGAATTTAAAAGTGCCAACTTAACACATATTTGATAGGTTCAATTCTTATAGAGATTAGTTATATTTACTAAACGGACCATAAATGAGTTTAAAATGGTGAAGCCCAGAAAAAAATAAATGTTAAATAGGTTTGTAACTTTTTTAAACCCAACCCACCTTTATGATTCTCTTTTTACTCTTTCAGCCATACTGGATCTCACGCTCGATCACTCTACGCTCTCACCTCAGTTTGGTTATGAATTTTCCTATACTAGATTAAATATAAAAGTATTATAGTAATATAGATCGAATTGGGTATGTGTTAAGTATGATTTGAGTCGAGTATGAGTATCGCTAGATTTTGTATTGCATGAAAATGAGCCAATTTGGATCAGATTATTTTTCACCTAATCCAAACCCGACCCAACTCACCCGTTGGTTTACGTGAATCCTATTGCCAGTTCCAGCTTCTTTCTTGTTGCTCTTTCTTGCCATCATATTGTACGTAAAAAGTATGAGATTGGAGTCGATGAAGAATTAATAGATCATATGGAAGAGCAGTGGTTTCTGTTGAAGGATAAGATTTAAGTTCTGTCCTCCACCTATGAAGTTAGGCTAGGATTGGTGGGAGGTCGTGCTTTTCCTACACCATCTAAACCTCTTATTCTAACGAAAGGGAACGAATCAAGGATATAGGAGTCAGCCACGGTCCTGAACTTAAACAAGATATTTAGAGACAAACGCTTCGATCAAAATATTGTATGTTGACATCTATACGACTATATGACCTATGAAGATTTGTATATCTCAATTTTTTAAGAAGGCCTCTGCACATTATTTCCACATGACGATGACAAGAGAGAGAGAGAGAGAGACTCCCACGCTAAAGTTGCAATTCCCATTTTATTCGATGCAGATTTTCCTATGAAACCACTCCCGGAAAATTATTACAATTCGCTCTACACCGACCACCTCCAAAGTCGAAACTACTGAATCTAACAGCCTCACCAACAGCGTCCGCCAGAGTAAGGGTGAGCTGAGGGCCACACTTCATGAGGGAGAGGTCTCAAGCTCGATTCCTATCTTCTATAGTATGCACGGACTAGAGCACTAACAGTAAAACTGGAGAGCTAGGTATGGGACTATCAACTGTCCCCGAGCTTACCGGTTCAGGACCGGTCCAAAGGCATGCCTTGGGTTGGTTCTCCGCCATCAGAAACAGAACAGGGAAAAGATATATATGGCTGCGATGACTTCATTAGTCTTCAGAGGCCTCTGGTTTGGAAATCAAGGTGGTCGCCACAGAAAGTTGAGTGGACCACTGAGAGATCCAATCTTCCAGTCCACTCCTCACCAGGCTTCAATGTGATTGGCTTCTCTATCACTGCACCGTTAACGCAAACCATCTGTTTGTACTCCTCATCACCAAAATCCGCCATCGCCTTCGATTTCTTCTCCCAAGGATTCCATACAACTGCACGTTCAAACAAGATAACCCTATATACTTCAACTTGGAGTGACTAATATCCAGCACTCGCATCTGTTTCTCTGCAACCTCTCGGGTTCCAGTATCCCACTAAATGTTCTAATAGTGTGTAATAGAATGCAAAGACATTTTCCTTAATTGAAAGGGCTCTTACCGACATCTGGCAGACCTTCCTTTCTGATCACAAAAGTTCGCTTCCGCTCATGGTCAAGCACCGCGATTACATTTGGAGAACTCAAGTAGATTCGATCCACCTGCCAGAATTGGGTGAGGCAGAAAACGTACTAATTATAGGCTGTATAGAGGCAAGGTCATCGAAATGCAGGGAGAGGCACAACTAGAATACTTCAACATGCAGGCGTCATCACATTTCCTCATTCTCTCCGCATTAATTACTCTAAATGCGTGGAGAAGATTCTCACTGAGAACCAAAAAATTCAAAGAAAAGGCCCTCTCTAGGCTCTTTACAGCCATTGAAGAGGCTGCTCATTCATTTCTTGCTATTCGGGAAATTCAGAACTCCAGTGAATATGAGGCTTGTTACTCTTTCACATGAAGTTGGCTATAATGAATTAAATTGATGTTTACCTCTGACTCAAAAGTTATGGCATCCCCCTGTTCTGTGAAGCGTTCCCTTTGGCAAAGGTTGTCTAGATAGTCGAGCGTCTCCAACCCTTCGATTCTCACTTCACTGAGACAGATGTACATTCAATCCCTCGATTAAGTGGAGAATGAACTCTTTTTTATCATTTCAGAATAAAATAAAAATCGGCTGAATTTGGTGAGGTACATTCTTGGGCAAGAAGCAAAGCAACACTATATAAACCTTTATGCATTCAAGGCTAAACAGTGTGTTGCAGTGGTCCCTAAACAAAAACGTGCTTGCCTGAACTCCAAACATCACTATAATTGCCTAAATGTCATTGCTATTTCATATTTGACATTCAGATATGATTGCTTTGTGGTAAAACTTCATGGTGACCGTAGATAGTGACCTCAAACTAATAAGATCACAGCATATTCCAGAAAAATGTTGATGGAAGATGTGTTACCCTGTAAAATGAGCTTAGAGAACCTCAAGGCCATATATCATGCCATTTCTTTAGATAATTGTATTTACTGACGGCAGTAAAAGCACATTTATGGCCAATGACAAGATGATCAGCAGATAATGGTCCATACCTGACATCAGAAACTGATAAATATGTGTGATAAGCGAATGAGAAACTAAATGGCTTTCCATTGATGTTTCTGACTCGCGATATTAAGCTCAGATCACCATTTCCTGTGAGGCAAACCCGAAGGCGAAGCTCAAAACTGAAACAAGAGATCTAAAAATGATCAGCAGGAGCCTTTGAACAATGATGTTCTACGCCATATATTTAATAAAGAAGCAAGAAAAAATGAAAGAAAACATCGCAAGGCATGGTGGGTACTGGGTGTGGAGTTTGGAGAAAATTACGATTGAGCTTATACCTATGAGGCCACCCCTTTATGTCTTCTTCAGAAGGCTTAAGCAATAGGTCAATGAAGGATTTGCCTTGAGAATCAGTCGAGGGCAGGGGTGGAGGATTATCATCAACTGTCCAAATTTTGTTCCTAGCAAACCCATGCTGCTCCAGCATACCACAATTCCCAAACTTCAAAAATTCAAAAAGAACTCGAGTAAGAGATGTTCAACATTGAGTCCTTTATAAATGTTGGATCAAAATATGCAGAGTACCTGAGGGAAACATATGGGAATTCCTCCCCTCACTGCTTTGGGAGGCTTGAAAATTGCCTGTAGTAGAAGATAATACACAAGCGAATCAGTCTGAGATAATAGTTGTGGATATTGACATCCCTGCCTCTTAGCAGGGATTCTTGCTCTAGCTTAGCCCAGAAATCAGGGAAAACGCAATAATTCATATTGAAAACGGTCGAATTGGGCCATTCTCAAATATCTTCAAATGTCATGAGTTGAAGAATGCAAAGCATTAATCTACAACAACCTAACACATTAAATGTTTTTTTTTTGGTTAAACCTAACACATTAAATGTTTTTTTTTGGTAAGGATTAACACATTAAATGTTGATGAGCACTACGTTCAACTAAAAGCACAACTGTTATTTTGATGTTCTAAGCTCACATTGCTACATCCACTGTACTAGCAGAGTGCTTTACAGGCACGTAAAGAACGAAAACTGACGCATTAACTTCTGCAATTTATAAGAGTGGAATTAGCATCGAGCTCAAAGATTCCAACAAATACATCGAATAAGCCGCACCTTACTGCTAGTGAATAGGAGCTCTTCACCTTGCTCATTCCTCCATGATGTGACCTGCCCTCCGTGTATACTAACCTACACAGACAAAAATGGAAGCACCCACAGGACTAAAAAAAGTCAAGCACGACTGAGCATACAAAATACCATACTCAGTGCAAAATATTCAATATCTCAGCACAATCATCCCATGGTGAAATGCACAATCCCTACCCGCACTGAAGCCCCTTGTGGACTCCGAAGCACGACATGGTCAATCCCATTCCAGTCCTTTGTCATTTCGACTGCGGCTTTGCAATCCCACACAGCAGCAGAATGCCCCATTTTGATTGGAATATAAACTTCTGTTGCTAGAGCTCTAAACAATTCAGGGAAAACTGGCACTTAGAGTTACACCAGAGGCTTCTCTATGCACGAAACCTGTGAACACGTGAACTAAAAGCTAATGTCCAACCACCACCTGCTTCCTCAGCATTTATCCTCAGATCCAATAAAGAAAAAAAGCCCGATATCTCCAGAACTCTCAATTGCTTAAGCATAAAACATGGAGAAACTCCAGTAGGGTGACAACATTTGGCAAAGCCCTATGGACCCTATAGACCCAAACCACTATCTATCCTAGGAATCTTGAACAAATGCCCACCTATGTCAACCCACCATTAATTGCTGACGCTGAAAGGAGAGACTGCCATCAGATGAGCTGTTAGCATCGGTGAAACTTTAGTTTCTTCAAGCTTCAAACTTTCTACGAAAAGATTGAAACTTGATAAAAAAAAAACCAGCAGCAAATCCGCAGCCCGAAAGCAGATCAAGGAGAGACTTTCAATGCAAAAAAAAGTGGAAGCATTCGGTTCAAGAGCACGGATCTATAATTCCTCCGAACAGCCCAAGACAACAACAAATCAGAGGAGAACGAGAGACAGACACACACAGAGAGACGGGGGGGGGGGTCGAATGCAGGAATTCATCAGAGAAAGCCCTTCTCTGGATATACAGAGACGAATATAAAAGTCGCGAAATTTAATGCAAAAGCAATGCCCATTAACAGAACTGAAACGAAACGCCAAAGAACACATGCACTGAATGAAGTGGCTTTTTGGGCTAAAGAATTAAATATTGCCTACGAGCTCCTACTAAATACTGAAACTAAACTCTGAAGCAACGAAAGGAGGAGGAGGAAAGGAGGAGAAAAGGGATGAAGGGGGGATGGTTGGGAGGGGAAGAAGGATTTGGGCATGGTTGTGGAAGCAAGAGAAGAAACGTGAGGATACGAGGCACAGGTACGTTGTACAAGCAGCTAAATTTTTTGAAACGAGGGGATGTTTGAGATGGGGACAACTTGAACTTTTCATATTGTGTTGTGAACATATTTTCTTTATTATTTTCTTGCCCCCCCCCCCCCCCCCCCCATGATAGCAAATTTTCCAGATAAAATACAAATCCCTAATTCGACGTGGACTGCCCCCGTTGTCGCTTACATGCATGGATCACTGCAAGGAAGAAGAACAGGAAAAAATTCAAATGGATGGTCATGGTTGAATTGGGCCAGGAAAGAGACTCTACATGACCAAAATAGGAAATGAAGCTGGATTTTACCCCGCACACTAAAGTTGGGCACGGTATCATGCTTACTATCAATCGCTTGAGCATCCAAAGTTGGTGAACAAGAACCTAGCGCTACACATAACATCTAGCTAGACCCAATTTCATGAACTGTAATTCTTGTTTTTCCGTTTCTTTGGTGGTAGTCATGTCATGATTCCACCAAAATCTCGTCTAATGTTTGAGAAACCAATGAGTTTTTGCTTGCCGGGACAGCTTCTCGACCTCGGTTTTATTAGTCTCCGACAACTCTTGTTAAGACTGCTTAAATTCAGAACCGAGGACAAATTCTCTTCTGAAGCACGAATTGCGAGTCGCGAGAGATGGGGGGGCTAGTGTAAGCTTGATCCTTATTTTTAGCTTTCCGGTTACTGTTTTGGCTGCAATCTGAGCTCAAGACCGCCATGTGCTGGAACGTCAATGACTTTTATCCAAATAAGAGGAATCCTTATCTGGAGGGGAAGCTAACATGTGAAGCAGAGCAAGTGGAGGAGACGAAAGGTGGGACACTTTGATGAAGCACGAACCAAGAAACCTAGGAAAAGCAAAGTTGGGGGAGGGAAACTGGAGCACACCACCGCACAAGTCGTGGTGGACGCACGTGAGGTGGTGAGGTTGGTTTCTCCAACTGGAATTTGGTTGCATTCATCATGAAAGAAAAGTGGGAGTCAAAGATGACCAGCTTTTCTTGGGGCGTGGAGTGTTAGGAAGATCACGTGCGGTGGAGGGGGCGATGAATCCAGCGGTGATTAAATTAATGGAACAATGGAGAGAAATTCAGAGGAAAGACGAGGGAAACGAGGGATCTTTCAAAGTGGGTCATGAGCGAAAATCTGTTTAACGTGGCTGCGACTGACTTTTAGATATCGGCCCCTAATAGTGTTTCAAAGTTGCAAAATCTTTTTTGTCGTTAACAAGCATTTCTTATTACTGCTCAAAGACATGGGGCAAATCGAAATCCCACTACGTGTCAAGCAAATCTTCTTGCACGACTCCATTGAACAATCTTTAAACAACATAATTCGCATCCTGGGGACAATTGACTACCAAAGCAATCAAAGAATGCACTGACAAACATCACCTTAGGCTAGAAACCGCTCAACTAAAGCATATATTCCGATTCAAGCGAATCTGGGACAGAGAAGCATTGACAATTTTTTTCCTTAATGAAGCCTTCTTCTCAATGAAGCATTTAACAGCAAATCTCACACAATGGAAAACTTGATCCCTAGATGGAAGAGTTTGTGAATGAACATTTGGCCTCCATACACGAATAAAGAGGCCATCCCAAGTCAACTCAATCGGAATAGAAACAAAACGAGCTCCCTTAGATCCGCTTTTGACCCGGTCAAACTCAGAATCCCAACGACCCGGCTGCCTGTCAATCAAACAAAGAAGCAAAAATGCTCCAAACAGTAGAGAATTTCAGGAGAACATTAGAGGAAGCAGTACCAATTACTTTTTGTCAGCAACAGTAATTACAGCTTTTCCGTGCGAAATCAACAAGTTTCGTTAGTTGCATGAACCACTGTGGCCGTGGGCCCTGATATCTGAATAGATTTCGGCCTTCAAAGGTCCAACACTGATGGATGAGCACACAAAAAAGGTAGTCTTTCATGTGAAATAAACCTTTCTTTCTGTTTCTCCGGCAAGCGAAATAAGCCTTGGGAAGAACAAATGCGGTTGACTACAAGAGAAGACGAATACGAAGGAAAATAAGAGGGGACAGGCAGCGACATGTGGGCACAGATGCGTACCCTTTTCTTCTGCTTTTGAATGGAAAGTAAAGGAATGGGTTTTTGAGCAGTGCTTGACCCAAGCAAACAGAGGAAGCTGCCGTCAAGATTCCTCCATCGACAAAAGCTACTGTGAAAGTCATTGTGCACCCGCAAGTCAAAACTTAGGGTTAGAACCGGCGAGAGAGTCGAAGTAAACATTGTGAAGTTGGCTTTAAGATCTAGTAGAGAACAAGCTTACACACAAGTTGTACGCACTAATTACATGACATTAGTCCACGGTTAACCGTAAAAACACCCAATTACGAACCAAATCCTGTTTCAAATGTACATAGCCTCTGGGACCATCACGGCATTCCGAACATGATAAAAAAAAGCCATCAGTTCTGCCATGAGAGAACTATACTACAATAAAAATTAAGAGCCCTCATATTCTTGGATGCGCTTAGCTCTACCCAGCTATCCTATCCTTCTCCTGTTAGCTGTGACATTGATTTCGAAATTTTCCGAAGCTCAATAAGGCAAACCATTTCACAGAAATTAGAAAGAGCCATTAGCCAGCGGCCACCGCATCGGTTCTGGGTTTCGAATCCAAGAGCTGGTGAAGCTTGGCACCGGAATTCGACTTCCTTTCATAAACTTCTCCCTCATCTTCACTTCTTCGATCAATGGCTCCGGAGTTGTTTACCCTTGAAAGTAAGTTCTCTGTTTTGTCCGAGAGAAGCCCATCGTCGTTGAATTTATCTAGTGATTCAACCTCCTTTTCCCTTCCCTGCGCATTTTCCAGTCTTTCCTGTAAGTGGAAGCAGTTTTATTCATTAAAACTAAAATAGCAAATTATATGTATGACTCGTATTGAACGCTGAAGCTAAGGATGCAAGAGGTACCATCAATGTGGCATTTTCTAGCCTCAGTTTATCTGAGTTCCCGGTCAGTCGACTAATTTCAGATTTAAGAGCCACATTCTCTGCAATCAGAGAATCCACTTTTTTGGCAAGTTCTTCAGTCTCAGCCTGAACATTAAGAGGAAAAGCCATTCCCTTCAAATGACATACACGTTGATGAAAATGACAAACAGAAAGACTGAAAACAGCATGATAACACTTTCTATCACAAGTCATCTTTACCTGCTTTCTCAGTCTTGATCTTCTAGCAGATTCACGGTTCGACTGTTTCCTCCTCTCCCTTTTCAGTTCTCTTTCACTCTACATTAAGAGAATTTTGAAAAAGAGAATTTTATGATATTGTAGAGAGCAACTTGAAGAAACAGCAGAAAGAACAAAAGTAATGGACTTGCAGAGAAAACATTATAGGTAAACTACCACACAGTGACATTACATGTAACCAGGCTTCAGGTGGCATTACTGCACCAGGTTGCAAAATGCTAACAGGGTTGGCATTTGCATCCATGGAAGAATTCTTGAGCTCTAATGATGCAGACATGCTGGGCGAGTTTACAGATGCTACCAATTTTCCTGTGGCACTGGGACAATCAATGGCTCCACCTGACACATTCTCAGAAGCAGCATCCACCTCCCCAGCAACCTTGGCTTGAACTTCAGATTTTCCATCACCTACGGATATGAGGCTCCAAATTTAGACTTAATTGCATCATTGCATACCAAAGTAATGAGAAATTCAACTCCAGGAATGTATGAATGATTTCCCCAGACGTGGGTATATCAACCACCAACAAATTTACTTGCTGCCACCTACATAAAACTAAGCCCATCTGTTTTCACCTCCATGGACTTCTAACGCAAACAACAGTATATGACTACTAACTGTGTTACACATGCCCATGGAAGCAACGGTTCATGGTAGTTTCACAATGGTAGAGAGAGAACTTTCTCAGCAAGTTCATAGCATGTCTCATAGAAGTTCATCCTCATAACTGCAAGAGTCTACAGGTTCTACATCAGAAGCCACTGACAAGAAATGGACAGTCTTTACAGTCTGAAGTAGTAGGGTAGGGACTCTAGAAACACCCTCGGGCCCCCACCACCCACCCAAAAGGAAAAAGGTAAGGGTGAATGGTGAGATTAAACAGAGTTATCTCACTATCAAGATAATTTAGTCGATGAAGGCTGATGCTATACCAACGGATGAAGTTCCTTCGCGACTTCTTTTCCTCGTAGCTTTATCTGCCTGGCACATTAAGTGCACAATTTAGTACCAGTTACTGTTATGACCACGATATTCCCAGAAACAGGAATGATGAGGCAATAAAGGAGTAATAGAGTTTTCGTTCTCACCCCTGATTGATCCCCATCACTTGAGCCTCCCGTGTCTTCACTGCTTACAAATTACAACATTGAAGAATTAGCAAGATAGTGGTCAGGGAAATAGTAGCAATGGGATGAATATGACAAAGAAATCTTCCGGAATCATAAGTGGAAGCACACTGGTCTTGATTCGGAGCTACAAAAAGTTTCTAGTTCGACAAACCTCTGTGATGACCTCTTATCAGTCCCATCGTCAGCACTGTCTGCATCCCCACTGCCTATTGACATTGCAAGCCCTTCAAAACTTTTGAACTTCTTCACCAGTCCATTATCAGAATTAGCAGATGATTTTTTAGAAGTTTCCGCAGCCAAGGGAGTTGGAGTCTGCATAGTTGCAAGACTGTCAGAACCATCATCATTCAAGCATATACCCAGAAAACATGCAGGATATTATATATACAGGTAAAAACCAGAGATGTAGCTCAGAATAGTAACAAATTCTGGAGTAAAAAGAAGATAAAATGGGGAACCAAGAACATGAATCTATTACCAGTATATTTACAAAAAAGCGGGTGAATCATTTTCTCTTGTTCTTTTTGCTTTTTGGAAGAAAAAAAGGCACTAGATGCAGACGATGATGACAGGGAATCAGAACAGTGTAATCATGAGAAGCAGTCTTAACTCACAGTAACTTAACGCACAGAGCTTGCATCATCAAGAGCAAAGCACTCTAAGACAAATAAAAAGAATACGCACAACACAGCATATCTCCCCCAGTGCGCACAAGTTTTGGCCAATCTCCCACTATATATTAAACCAATTATCAGGTAAAGAAAGGTAAAGAAGATATACTTACAAGAGGAATTGCAGGATGTCCATAAACACCTCCATGTGAGTATATTGCAGCATAAGGTGCCCCATATGGTGGCATCATAGGCTGGAGATCAACATGACACTAAGTTGCCAGCCAAAACTAGATAATAATATTTAGTTCACTGTTTCCAACACTACCTGTGGTGGCCCCCACATGTAGGGATGAGGACCATGACCAGATGAGACAGCAGAATTATAATAAGGTGGAAGAGCAACTCTTGGACCATAGTATGCCTGAAAAGATGGAGGGCCAATGGATCATGTCAACATTTTTATCAAGCAACAATTCTGCTCCAAAGCATTCAGCCAAAGCAATAAACTTACATGCATAGCTGCCCAATCAGGATACACATGAATACCTGTCTGATCCTGTTGCACGATGAACAAACATTTAATTGAAAACAGGACCTCAACAAATTTTTAGCTTTAGTATTAGGAAGGAGATGCAACTCTAGAGTTCTTCACGGTATATATCATCATATAGACTGGTGAGTAGTAATAGAAAATATTCTTTCAGAATTAATAAGCACAAATATACGAGGTTCCTCATCTCACCGGAGTTATTGGTGAAGACGATTTATCAGATTTGGATGACTTTGTCTCTTCATTGTTCCTCATTATGAAGCACCAAGTAAAAGATTCAGATGATTCCTCTCTTGGCAATGATGGTATGCAATCAGCTGCATCAGGAAAGGTGATGTCAAGTCCCTATGGCCCAGGAAAATTCATAGGGCCTATTGGGAATATAACTAATAGCTTCCAATTGCGCCAAATAACGACCAAGTCACTCAAGCTCAAATGTAGTTAGAGAAAGTCAACTCGGTTTTTGTCTATAAATCACCAAGAAACTAACAACCATTAAAAGGCAGAAATCAGACAATTTATGAGATTCACAGAATCTTCCAACCGCAGAGAAGAATTTCATTATAACCTCATGAAACAATGGCATGTACACAATCACACTTGTTGCAGAATGGTCTTCCTCGGAAATATTTTCCTAAACATCTAGCATCCATCTATGAATGACAAAGCCAATAACATCCAAACACAAAATTTGGTGGTAAGACTATCCTAAACCTGTGGTACTTCATCAGAACCTTGAATTCACCTAATACTCGACGAGAAGATCTCATGTGAGAATTCGTAAAGATAGAGCTTTTTCTTTTATCTTTATGTGCTAAAGAAAAATTTAGAGCTTTTACTCTAGCAAATTGTAAAAATGGATATAGCATCACATCGTAATCCTTATATTTGATGGCGGATCAAACTATATTATATATTCGGCAACTACTAAATATCAGCAAAGAAAAATCAGATCCGCTAACGGATGCCGCTTTCACCCACAGCGAGAAGATAAAAATCATAGTTAACCACTTATTCTACTCCAAGAAAGAGAATAGACAAGAAGAAACAACTTTGAGGGCCCATAATTCACACGGAGAAGTCACTTTTGAGATCTTAAAAACCTCAACTTCTCATATGGTTCATCAAAAGGGAGGTGTGAGGTGAAGATACAAAGAAACCTTTACAAGAAAAATATAAGAGTAAGACTAGCCAGCGAAGATAAGCAACCACACTTTCATAGTTTCAAAGAGGAACTGACATAGAAGTACAGCATAAGTTAAAATTGCTCGTTGGGCTACAGTTCTACTGATATTACTGAGAAAATAAAATTCCAAGAAGAGGGAAAAGGCAACAAACAAACAAGCAGCAAGAACTTTCAAGATCCTGTGCTCTTTACTTATGGCAAAATCATGGTCCCGACTCCTGATTCATGCCAACAATCCCCAGATCTAAAATTAGTATCACACCAAAACCAGCAATTTAAGCAAATTATTTCGCATGCAAGAAAGTTCCTTTGCTGGATTATAACAACTCAAACAACATTACCTCCATGCAACCCAAATTCTAGGAAGCACAGAGAAATAGAAACAAAATCGAGATTCCAGAGGCTGCTCTCCTGCGGCTATCACCTTCAGACAGAGCAAGAAATATGTATTCGACAGAAAAACTTGCACACAATTCGTCTACAGGAAAAGCTCATTACATCGCCACTACATACTAAAAATCTCGACGATGTTGGCCGCAATCCACGTTTCTTACCAAGCACATCACAATTATATCCGCCACACACACACTTCCGACTCAACTCAGCACGCATTCGCCGGTCATCCTCGCTCTCCAGCAACCCGGAAGCGTTTTTTCCAAGTAGAGAGAACAGGGAGAAAGAGAGAGAGAGCGAAACATTTCAACTCCCAAATCAAACAGCTAGCTCCAACGCACCTTCTACCGCGCCGCCGGGAGCCCCGCCTTCTTCTCGTTTGCCAAATCCAGAAACGAAGGATTTCCGGGGAACAAAAACGGAACGGCGGAATTCGAACGCCCGGAATTTACAGAGACTTCTCGAAGCTCTCAGGTTATATCGCCGGACGGAGAAAAAGAAGAAGAAGAAGAAGAAGAAGAAGAAGAAGAAGAAGAAGTTCAGCAGAAGACGGGGAAAAAGCTCAGGCTCGAAACCGCATTTTCTCTCTCCGAGACGCGACGAACGATTCGAGCTCCCTCGCAGCTCAGAAGAGAGAGAAGGAGAGAGAGAACAAGAAGAAGAAGAAGCAGAAGAAGAAGAAGAGAGAGAGAGAGAGAAAGAGGGAAAGACAGAGAATGGAGAAGGCGGAAGACGGAGCAGGAAGGGAGAGAGAGAGAGAGAGAGGGAGAAGGCAACATCCACGTCACCACACACGTGTCGTATCGGCGCGCGGCGGGCGTACGCATACGGCGTATATACGGGGGGGTGGCAGGGGTCGTTGAGCTGGCCAATCCGACAATCGTGCTGGGTTTCCCCCTTTTCTTTTCAATTTTGCTGGGGGGGAGGGGAGGGGGCGGGGCGTGGGATTTTCCATCCCGGCGTCGGCCGCTGGCCGTACACGTGGCGGCCTCCGGATCCATCTCGCCTCTGGAGGGGGGGCGTCCCGCCCCCGCATGCGGCCTACGTGGTCCATGCTGTACAAGATAATTTGATTTTAATTAAAAAGGAAAAAAAGAAGAGTGGGAGGGGGGAGGGAGGGGGAAAGTTCTGCAATTAACGGTAATGAATAGCGGCTTTGGAGTCCACGGCGGACCTCTCCAGCTTCGCCACGTAATGCCGTTTTTAAAAACCGTAATCTAATCCCAGGCGAGCACGATTTTTTTGGTCCTTCGTTAAAAATTTAAAGAAAAAATATATATCTTTTTTTTTTTTGGTTAAATGAAATAAGCCTCGACCTTTGTTGCGTTGATCAAGGGATCAGCCTCCACGTGTACATGCCATTTGGATCTCTCTCTCTCTCTCTCTCTACAACTGCGGCTTTGCTTTGCCAGCGCACATATTCTCCGAGGCGGGTCGTGCAATGCGTCTCGCTTTTAGCCATGTTGAACTAAAATATAATATTGACTAAAAGTAAGTCCTAAATTTATTTCTTTTGAGTGTATTTATTTCGGAGAAAATTTTGTGGGAAAAGAAAATGTCTTCCGGGAAAGATGCTTTCTGCTTTTCAGATTAGGGAAATTCATTTTGCTAACTTTAAACATGCAAATTTTTTTTTATTGTAATTGATTTTCCGTTGATTAACCATCTTTCGCGAACCAAGCGGATAAAAGTCTGGAGAGTAAATTCGCGAAAGTTTCTTTCGATCGAACAGATACACCCTTCGAATTCTCCGAATCCTGCTTGAGGGTTCCAATCTTAAACAGATTAAACATTGTTAATTAATCCCATTCAGGAAAAGTCCATCCCGACTAAAAAAAGAAGCCACCAAATGAAGCTGTGAACGCGGTCGAGTTTTTAGCACGCAACGGTGGTGCTCGTGTCTGAATGATCGAACGAGCTTCTCGCTCGATCAGCTAATCTTTCGTGTTGCCACCCCCCCAAATTATTATTACGAGGGGGACGTGGTCGATGATTTTGATTCCTAGTCTTACGCCATGGGAATTTCTGGGCGTCATCTCGAGCTAAATTACACGCCATTTAAGGACGGATTGACCTATGAGATTTGATTGCCACTTCGAACGAGCACACGCGCAAACCGGAAGTTGGTGAACGTGAAAATTCTTTCTTGTCGTGGAAAATGGTTCTCATTGGGACAAACACATGCGGACGCTTCTATGGTACCGTGGGTGTATCGTGTAGTATTATGGCGCGTTGTTGCAATCAAGTGCAAATTTACAGTGTCAAGACAATTCATCGTAATCAAGTAATACGTGAATGCGGTAGCAAGATTTGGGATTAGAGTCATTTATTAAAGTGGCAAACTATGGTACGAGGAAAAGTATTATATGTCTTGGCAATAGTTAAGAAATAAGAATGCGGAAAACGGATTTAAGGAATTTAGTTGTATTTCAATGTGAATCAATAAGTAGTACATTATTGGGTAACTATTTAAGGTAAAAAGATAAATATAGTTTCAAATATAATCAATTAAGGATATATGCATAGTGTTAATAGATACGTAAAATTAAGTAAATATTTTAATATATCTAATACCTCCTTCAAACGCAAAAATGAGTTGAAACAAATCGATTTGAGTTTGAAAAATAATCCAAACAACCATGCAACTTTTGTTGTCGGAGTCGAACAGTGTCATTTGACTCATTTGCGGTCAATTTTGTTGTCGGGACAATAACTGAACAAATACAATTGATACTGCTAGCTCGGCTATAGCAAAAAGAATAAAAGCCATGCTTTATTGAGCGAAAGTTATTGAACAAAATTCAATAAGTACCTCTATGTAAATTGGCCATGTTACATGACCATTCGGCCAAACGCTAATGAGGCATTCGGGTGAGCACTGTCGAGCAGAGGGATGGATTTGTTTTGCTATAGGTGCATCGGGTAGGGTTGTCTCAGGAAAGGAGGATCAATACCAAGTTAAGAAATAAGGATGCCGGAACAAATTTGAGGATTTGCTATAAATTTCGATGTTTGTATAAAGAGTACACGAAAACATCAAATGCAACACCGATGCACCCCATAGCAAAATAAATCCATCTCGCTGCACACCATACTTTTCGATAAATAGCACATGAGTATATTTATAGTTTTTATTGGATAACTATTTAATGCAATAAGACAAACATAATACTAAATATAATCAATCAATGATATGTACTATCAAATGAAATATATGCACAATCCTCAGAGATATTTAAATTCAAGTAAATATCCTAATATTGCTAACAAAAAAAGCAATATATTCCATTTGTCTCTATACAGTGAATAATCTTAATATGGAAAACATCCGGCCTCAAAATACCATGTTACAGTGAACATTTGTATTGCCACTAAATGAACATTATCAAAATCAAATAGGAATTTGCCTCTAGATAACACGAGATCGTTTTGATGGCTATTTGTTTTGCCTCGGTGATTTTCCAAATTAGTAATAATTAAGTTTACCAAAACCTCGTATTTTCGTTATGCATAGTGGGTTTCTTCAATTTGAATGAAATTAGCAAACTCAATAAGTTATCTAAGATCTATAATCTCTTCATCAAGAGCAATTTAAGTGAAATTTTCACTTTAGCCCTCTCATGTCCCGTCAACGTCAACCTCCAAGTATATCGTGGACTAAATCATATGTCCATGGCATGACTAACAAAAGGTTGTGATGTGCACTATCCTTCAACATTACTACTGATTGCAAATGATTGTAATTGGAGTTTAGATTAGCCAATAATAATGTTGTTTGCCTCCCATTTGAAAGCCAGGCACGGCAAATATGTGTTGTGCGTCGTTGGAGGCAATATAGTTAAACACTAAACATTTATTTTGCGGAAAATGAATGATTTGAAAAATATTTTTTGATAAAAGATTGCTTGTATCGCTTCTAAAAATGAATGAACGGAAAATATTTTTGTCGTTCATGAAAATGTTTAAACATAAATTGTTATACTTTATGCGAGTAGTGTAACCACGAAACTTAAATTAATATGCCATTGAAAGCTTTAGAGACAAATTTCGAGAAATTTACCTAAAAAGTCCTAAACATTGTACGTATGTTATTCAATTTTAAACTTTTTAACTTGGCCAATTTAGTCATAATCTTTATGACGATTTATCAATCGTGCATGTGCATGATTGGCTACCTTAGAATCAATTGTGCAGCACAGGACGTTTGGTGTCCACGTATTTCCGGCCAAAGTTGGCTTAAAGAATTACATTTAGCAAATTCTCAAAAATTTGAGCATTGAATTGGGCAAATCAAAAGGTTTAAAATTGAACCGATATTTATATTTAGGGCTTTTTGAAAAATTATCCCGATAAATGTTTTACGTTCCAAATTCTCACAACGTCTTGCAATGAACACACTAGCGTACATCCAGAAATGTCCAAACACAGCCATCCTCTTGCTCGATTCTCAATAGAAAAAATCAAAGAGATAAAAGACGTTCCAAGCACGCAAACGAAAAGTTAAAACCTTGCCGCTTTCCACGGTCAATTTGCTCCCATGCCCAGATCGATCGACTCAATCAAAAAAAAAAAAAAGGCTATTGCTTGACGTGATGGCACACTACCACGTCTACTCAGTTTCGCACGCGTACCATTCAATGAGAAGATTTCCTCCATGTTCATCCTTTTCCATGTTTTGTCCGTATGTCATAGAAAGTCAACATGGGGATCTACTCAAATGAATTCTCCAACATCCCTCCCCCGCTGTTTCTGTACAATCACAGTTTTACATCACGGGGCACCTCGCAATCAAAAGCTCGATTTCTCTGCTTCTATCCGCAAACCCGACATATAGAAAGCTGCTCGATGCGGTTCTCATAGAGCGTTGATAAGTACACTCACAGTCATAACAGTCTTCCAAAAGCCCTGTCTCGTTGGATGTTTTTGGGTGCTACGGACTTAAAACACATAGAGTTTGATCGTATCATATCGAAAATCACAGCTTAATTAGAGTTGCGCAAAATTGAACGGGGGTAATGACACAAACATTCCCTTAACTTTGGCTCGATATGCAATTTGATCCCTGAACTTTTAATTCATTTTTTTGGTACAAGTTCAATTTAAGCCATGAACTATATAAAAATGTATAATATAGTTCCTAAACTTGAATTAATAGAAAGACTATATTGAACATTTTTATAAAGTTCATGAATTAAATTAAACATGTACTAAAAGTTCATCGATCATATTGAACAAATCGAAAGTTTAGGGATTACGTTGGCTATTGAGTTAGAATTAAGGTATTATATTAAACAAATTAAAAATTTATAAATAAAATTACATAATAAATTAAAGTTCGGGATTTGTTTGTGTCATTTTTTTAAAATAAACGTTGTTTTGCATGTAGCGTAGCTTATGATAAAGCGAGGGTGAAATTCACGCGGGCGGACGGTGCCCCCACGCATATCCTTACGCGGAGAGCACTTCGCTAACCGACAAAAAATAAAAAGCCTACTCTCGTCTCGTCTCGTCGGTGCCATGATCGAGAGGAATCTCTCATCTTGGCCGTCCAATGCCGATGCTGAATCTCACCCCACCCGGAACCCCACCACCCACATCCCCCCCTTACTTTTCCAACTCATCTCGCCAGAGCGGACATGTGTCATTGCCTTGCCTTGCGTTAAAAGGGAAAATGAAAATGAAAATGAAAAAGAAAAAGAAAAAGAAAAGACAACGCGAATGAACAGTGATGATATTTTGGCGATTGCGGGATCCGCCGTCTCCTCCTGCAAGCAGAAGACTCCCACTGGGCAATCGGACGGATAGTATCGAGCCCAGCCGCACCTTGATGGAAGATGATCCACGCCAAGAAAAATGTATTTTTATTAAGGCTAACGATACAAATAATTTTTGAATTTTGATTTAATGTAAATATTCAATATGATTTTTGAGTTTTTTTATACATAATCAATATAGTTATTGAACTATTGTTTAACTTTGTCTAGCACAAAGATTAAATTATATATGATATCGAACAAATTAAAAGTTCGGAAATCGTATTATATATTGAGCTAAAGTTTAACGATCATATTATAAATTAAGTCAAAATTTAGGAATCTTCCGTGTCATTTCACTTTTACGATGGATTGGATTTATTGGCGTGAATTTCTATCGTGATTAATTTTGCAAATCTTAGGAGATTTTCCAAGGAAAAGGTGAAAGCTTAGAGGAAAATTTCTGAACAAAATTCTTATCTTTTTTTTGAAGAAAAAGTAAGGGAGAATTTGTTTTTAAAAATAATAAGCGGCAATTATCCCGGGTCGATTTTTAGTCTTCCCTCAGTAATCGTTACGCAAACAATAAATTACCTTATCGGCCGAGGCGCATATAGCGACGCACGTGTCTGGCCCCCACCCGGGGGGGGCTGGGGTGGGGAAGTGGCCCCCACGAGCTTTTGCTCCGGTGTCGGTGTAGGGTGGGGTGGTCAAGACCAGCTGACGTGTCCCAACCAGGTGGACCGAACGACGGGGCCCACCGGGGGGGTGGCGGGGCAGGGAGGAAAAACCTAGGTGTTGTTTGCCGTGCCAGCTCACCCCCCCCATCACGTCCCTTTCTGGAGATCTCTCAACGCGGCCCCGCGAATCAACCACGCGGCGCAAGACTCCACGTGGTCTAACCCCCGAACGTGCCGCTTCGCTAGTGGGCGCTGCCCCCGAAGCCCGAATCTCCACCGTCCCTTTTCTCTCCTCCTCCGCCCGGCTCCATCTCCGCCCTCCCTTTTCCCTCCCCCTGTTACGTCAGCTAGCTCGGGTAAAACCGTAAATTCCCATCCCACCCGGGACAAATTGCAGTCCCACCAAACATCAATCACCATTATTGTTTTGTTTATTTTATTTTTATATTTCACCGCTCTGATTGGCCCAAAGATTGACAAAATATATATAGTATTTACTAAAAAGTAAAGTCCTAATCCTAGATTTTTGCATTTGACCCCCGCGGAACACGTCGATCCGGGGGTCCGGCGAGCTGCTAACCCATGATTTGCCCCGCGAGCCCGCGTGCTGGACAGGTAGGCGTTAGTGGAGCGTGACGCCAGCGTCAGGAACATCCACGTCAGAGAGGCGAGGTGGACCGTCGACTGGGGGATGGGGCGGATGAACGGCGATGCGCGCTTCGCGGTGCGAGGGACGGTGGAAAGGAGAAGGGACACGCGAGGGTGATTGGGCCGGGAGGGGGAGGCTGACGTGTCGGCACCGTTTTCGTACCAGCTTTTTGGAAAAACAAATGAAAAGGGAGCATTTCTTTTTTTTAAAAAAAAAAAAGTCGCGAGCCAACGTTGATCAGGCGACGAGGAGGCGTGGTGGGGGCGTCCGACAAGGTGACGTGTCTTGCAGGCAGGCTCGGGTTAATTTTACGCAATGCGGGGTGGGGCCCGGTGTTGACGTGGACTCGAAGCGAAATTGTTGGCGATTAGATATCGGGATCGGATCCCCGTGATTTTCAATTTCATCCCTCTTTCTTTTATATTATTTGGATTAATACCGTAAAAAAAAAAACTCAAATTATATTCGCTATAACAAGATTATCCCTATTTTTTATGTCACTAGAAACTTTAAATTTACCTAACGCAACACAACTTGTCAAATCATGCATGTATAAATTTGGAGGTACATATAATTTGGGGTTTTTTTAGTTTGGAGGTATCTGTGTTACAACATATAAGTTTGAAGTTTGGGCATTTGCATAACGATGAGCATAATTTATTGCTTTCTTTGTGATGTTTGCACCTTTTGTTTTCATGGGTCAAACGATGTTACTGTTTCGTGTTCCTCGAAGGCCCACCGATTTGGGAGTCTCGTTTACGGAATTGTCCCCCCCCCCCCGCGGCCCCCTCCCCACCCCCGCGGCCGATTTCTTTGAAAAATTCAGTACGTGGACTTCCCAGCTCGTTTCACACCGGTAGTGAGGGAAGTCGCTGTCGACGAGGGGAGGGGATTTGCTTGAAGGAAGGAGCGAGCGTGCGCGACCTGACCAGCTCCCGTGGGAGAATAACTTTAGCTTTTCGAACCATTCTATCTGATTCTCGCGGGTCGGGTTTGGACAAGCATTGCTCGTGCTGTGTCGTTCGATTGTCGCACCAAAAATTAAAAGATTAGACAGCATCGAGGATCGTCAAGCTCAGCACCCTTTCATGGCCCCGACAGAACTGCCGTCTAGGGATCATCTTTTTTTCGTTTCTCGAGCACGAGCAGTTGCGTTATCACCACCACGGTGACCCGATGTGTTCGTCCAATTAATATTTACTCCTCGCCATGCACATTTTTTTGACAGAGTTCACGATACATAGCCGGAGTAGATCCATCAAACATTACGCCACAATTTTTGGCATAATAAATAATTCGGAACTCTTGTCAAACGATTGCTCACGAAAGGCCTATCCACTGTATTTTATGCAGAATAATGCTAGGAATGTTAGAATTGGTATGTTGAATTTGTTAACGAAATTATGCATTAGATTCCTATAAGGGTGCTTAAATCATGCCCCCTAAATCGCGAACCAAGACCCCACGCACACGCCATGATTATCCACAATTGTTTTAAGAATCTATAGTTTTTTCTTGATAAAAGTACTTTCGACCTTCAAACCCTAACATCGGACATGGCAGAGAGGACGAAAATACCCTTGTCGTTAATAACACGTCGTTTAGTCAACGTCCCGGACTACGCTCGCAAATTAAGACTCGCGCATTAGTCATTTAAGAAGCAATTTTCTTCCAAGCCGAGTTCCCGACCGAGTGGCTGTTTTGTCAACCGACTCACTCCTAAATACTAATCCACAATCGTCTATCATGCATCTCATGAGTTCCCAATCAAATCTTCTCCATCGTCATCGTCGTCATCGTTCCTCGCCCTAATCGAACCCTTGCACTGTTGTCAACAATCTTTGCTCGTAATCCCGTAATCACTTCCGGCGCCTCAGGAAAGAATTCGAGAAGCCTTGAGGATAGATATCAAACCTGGTGCAAATAATTAAGTGACCTGAGGAGCGCAACCATGGACCCGAACTATTTCCCATGAAAGCGGCTTTGTCGGAAGCTCTTTCAAGAGGGAAAATTCTCAATTCGACGACCTCGGACGAAAGGAATTTTATCATCCCTCTAATAAAAATAATCAGACTCGGTTACGAGGTCTCGATCTAGGGAATGCCCATTTTCAAGGGACTCAATAAGATGGGAAACTTACGAATCCAATTTGAGACGACTTAAAAGCTCGCTGCTTTTACCAGGTACAAGAGCAATAACTCATTAACTACATACAGTTAAGTGAATGGACTGTAAATATATCATGTTGAGCAATGTCGTGCATAGTAGTGTTTTCGAAGTTGTGTTGTGATAGGTTACTGATGTTGGGATTGTTTTGAGGCGTAATAAGAAAACAATGTTTGACTATGCTTTCCTGGCAAACACGAGACAATTGTTGGGAGGACCTTCTTTGTGCTCTGTCTTTGAAAATTTATATGTCGAGCATTTCTTTTCGAGGAGCACTCAACACGGGTTGAGGACCTTGTCCCGGGTTTGGCACGTGATTCTTCTAGCGAGAGAGGGGAAGCGTCGCGCACAAGCAATACTAGTAAGCATGATGGAATAAAGAGCATATGAGAGGGGGAGTGGGAAATTTTAGGGGAGTTAATTGCCAGGTGGATAGGTGAGGAAACACTAGAAATTAACGAGTTGCCGTTAGAAAGATTTCCGCCGCAAAATTTTTCATTGCCAAATGTTCTTAGCACGAAAGGTTTAGATGTATTTATAGGTAAGAGTTATGGCGAGGCATGTGTGTTGATTCAACAGACGGTGTTATACCGTGTGCCAATAGGACATGGATAGGCGGTAAGTGGCCCATGTTATGAGCACAATTGTCTTTCGAGCCCGCTAAAAAAGTCAGGTGTTGAGACTAGGTCTTATTTCCCTAACGAGTCCCACTCATAGTCCATTTAAGTAAATTATCTTCAGCCGTTCCAAAAAACATAGAGATAACCCAAGATCCCGATAGTAATCCGGACTTCACCCCGCTGGTTGAGTTTTCTCTTAAAACCTGACCTTGGTGGTGGTGGTGGTTGTAACCAAGATTCAGACAGAGCACTCCCCGAGACACGTTTACACAAATTTTGGGCAGTAATAACTCAATAACCCAGATTGATACAATCAGCTGAGGGATTGTAAATATGTTACAGATTAAAAAAATCATTATTCAAAACTGAAAAACGAGAAACAAAATCACGTTCCGACCAAAAAAGAGAAGTAGGACATTTGATATCATTAATATAAATTGCGTTAGAAGATTCTTCCAAATGAATAAATTCAGAGGTAGAACTACCAAGGAGTTTGGATTGGGGAAAACACCAAGTCAACAACGTTTTGACCATAAAGTGTAATACGAAGATTAGCCGAAGTCATCAGTTCCAGCAGGATCATCCCTGTTCCTCTCCCAATACTCTAACGTTCACAGCAACGATAACAATAAAGCGAAGTAACAACCAGCTGAATACCTCATTTAGAACACACTCTCCACAAGATCTCCTAGAGTTCAATTACCTATTCGATCGAAAGCTCCTGAGTTCATGTCGATCCCTCAAAAGAATTGGTAATCATTGAAGCGTATGCAGTCCAACGAAGCTGACATTGACATCACATCTCGCACGCCAGAATGAATATTCGTATCGCATCATAAAGGTAAGATACTTCCTACAATTCATTCATTTCGGAGTTCGAATCTTCAACACAAAGTAACCAAAATGTGAACTGAAATTAAAGTTCAACACACTCACATTTGATCATCATCCCAAAATTCAGGGAACGATTGCTCAACGAAGCCTCCGTGCTTCTCTCTCGGACTCCAGAAGGGTGAGGACATCTCCTTCCCTCACTGGTCCCTTCACATTCCTCATGATGAACCGGTTCATGTCGTCCAAGAACTTGACTCTCACCTGAGTCACCTGCCCTCTCGACCCAGTTCGACCCATGACTTTGACAACAACAGCATGCTTAATCTGAGAATCCATTCTGCACCAAGGAGACAAACTCAGCATAGAGAACACCCTTGCCAGGCACACACGCATATTGAGAAGGGCTAGAGCGAACCACACACAACATTGGAAAAGCCCAAGTCCAGATCTTTAACAACTGTGTGATACTTCTGCTACGGCTACACATCCTCATGATTAAGCAATTCATTAGCTCGGGCATATATATGCTCTTGCTCACATCCATAAGAAGCAACAAACATCAAGAACTGAATGACACCATGTTCAAATTCATCCCGTCGTCCTCTCATCTTACCCAGAAGCAGAAACAGGTGATAAAAGCGATTCCCCACACTTATACAGAGTCAAATCAGAACCCAACTGAAAATCACTTCAAAGTGAGCGAACGCTAACAGGCGACAAGCTGATTCAGGCAAAAGTCACCGAGAAAAAACATCCGACGAAGCGTCGGCTTGAACGTAACGCGAAGGCACGTATAAAAAACTCGTGAACTTGAACAGACCGCGAGATCGAGAAAGGAAGCGGAAGATGAACCTGAGATCGGATCGGAGCGAGGAGGGAGACGAGAAGAGGAAAGGAAGCGGGGGCCGAAAGCTTGAGTTTTCTCAAAATCTTAAGCGCGAATGAGCAAAAACCCTAGCCGATAGTCCAAGATACCGAAAATCGCAAACTTCTGGATTAATATCACGAAAAACTTCAAATTGATATATTTATGATAAATTTATGATAAATTAATTTTTTGATCATAAAAATATTAAAACTAATATATCTGTGATAAATTTATTCTTAACTAATTTTTCGACCTCAAAAAATTCTAAACTGATATATTTATGACAAATTTATCTTTTGTTAATTTCTATTAAATTGAATTAATAGAATAAAAAAAATCACAAACTGGTAAACTTGTGATTAATAGATGGTAAAAAGCTAAACTCGTACTCTCGTTAATTGCCACGGGATATCTAATGTAGCAATTTGATGATGAAATTTAATGAAAAATAACAGAGAGTTAATTTGTTATACAACAGGTGTACTGGTTTAGAATTTTATGTAGCATTAACTCTTATATGTTTCTGGGCCAAAATAATAAGAGATAGAATCGTCTCCTTAATTCAATATTTTCTTTCCCTTTCTAATTCAACCATTTTCACGAAAAGGTTTTTCATAACGAGTGATTCTGCTGATTCTGGTTCACTAGTTACAGTTAATGCCCTTTTAGATCTTCGTTTTATGAAATACTGCCATCTTTATCTCTTTCATAGAGCAAGCAGAGAAGACTGCGAGAGAGGGTTGTCCCTCCCTGCTTTGAGCACCAACAAATAACATCTTGCCTTTCAATTAGCATGTGCCGCGAGTCTTTCAAATTGGGGACACGTTGGAGTTAAAAGCTCACAAAACCGACACAAGAGGCTGTGAATTTTCAAGTTAGTGTCAAAGCTAAAATTTATCACATGTCTCGGATTTCAGATAATGTTTAGTCCGTCCAAAATCGCCCCGCACTCAAAACTAAATGCTACTACAATAATCAATTAGATTGCAGAAAACCAGCAACTTCACTAAGAAAGTTCAGGGGGAGAGATCAGGTCTGATTTCCCCTGACGAGCCCCGCTCTTTAGTCCTTTTAAGTCAAAACTCTCTGAGTCATTCCCAATTAAAAGGGATAACCGGAGATCCTAGTACTAATCCAGTATTGAAAATGGGTCACGCATAGGCCTTGGCTGTATGAACTTATCGAGCATATCCTACAATAAATTTTTGGCCCAAGCCCTTGTTTGTGTGATTGGAAAGATGCATAATAAATAATCAAAAACAAAATTTCATGCATAAATATTTAGTTGTATCGAGTCAGACCAAAAGACGTGCTCATCATACTCGAGATGAAAACAAAACCAACTACTTAGATATATGAAATTACTCAATCCAATGACTTGCTTGAGGAATTCGTTTAGTAGCTTGGGGGTAAGTGTCGTGAGAGAGATAATTATGATAATTATGGAACAATTTCGAACCGCGGTTCGTAGCAAAAACCGGCAGAGAGTTGTGAAGGGACCTTGGCGGGTCTGTTCCATGACCCCCATTGTTTCTGGGTCATGTCGAAAATTACCATATCCGAACCTGGCCTGTTGATGATGTATATCAGATCATTCAAGCCCCAGCTTTTGAGACCATGACCGGGCACTGGAAATCCTAGAAAAAGATCATGAGGCAAGCGAGCAATTTCCTGCCACTCCCTGCCACTCGAGACCCAAATGCCGATCCCCTTCATTGACGCTTGCTCATCGTTCCAGATACCCCCAACCAAGACCACCCTCTCTTTCATGTTCATCAGAAATTCACATGCGAGAGGGCAAGGAAACGGGACGAAACTCGCTAACAGGCCATCGGAACATCATCCGGAGAGGTCATACATCACCAGGCCACAGCTGTTTTCAGGTGAAACATTCGAATAAATTAAGAAAAATAGAACCCCTTCACAGATTGCACTCTTGCTATCGCTTCTCCAACCTCTCAGGATTTCTGTTGTGCGAGTCGTCCACATCCTCGTTTCAGAATCGTAGACATGAACCGAAACTTCCCGTCTGAACGGAACGCCAGGGGGATAATTTGTGGTCACGAGCGAGACTATAACTTGGTGTTGTCCTACTAACCGAGATCGCAAGGGTGGTGCGATGCACATATTTTACACTGGAGGGGGGCCGTGCAATTTCTCTCCATCTTCTCGTCAGAGGGTTGCAGACATATAACCTGAGGCTACCATCATTACCTGTGCCGAATACAGGGATCAAGCCACTGGAAGATGCAAAGGTGGCTATGGATGTAGACGGTAAGTTGAATCTGGGTAGTTCGAGCTTGTACCAGACGTTGTAGACAGGGTCATAAGCACATGCGCGTTGGCCAAGTAACCTGTCTACGACGAACCATGGTCTCTGCGATACACCGGGCAACAGTATCTTCCGAAAACTCCCGGAAGTTATAATTCCATGCCACCGAGTACAAACAGCGCCTGCTCTGACAAGGTCTGCGGATGGGAGGCAGGCCAGGATTTGTTCCAATAGATCGTCAGGCAGGACCTGGTCCATGGAAACTAGAGGAATTTTTGCATTGCATTCATATTCACAGAGAGCTGAGGATACACAAGGCTGCTTGTCGTCTCTGGCACGTTTTGATCGGCCGATGGCGTCTCTCCATCCATGAGAAATCCTGACAGAAAGTATAAATTTGCTAAGAACAGGTTCGCCAATTCTTTACAAGGTCCGATGGTTAAGAATTGTTGACTGGGTCCACCTTATGTGGGGCCCGGTTAGTACTTAAACCAAAAATAAACAAAACAAAGGAAAGTCAAAAAGCGAAAAAGAAAGAGCAAAAGAGGGGCTGCTTCGTGTGTGTGTGTGTGCCCAAGTGAGAAGGAGAGAGAAAAACAGAAAGTAACTTTACCGAGAGCTCACCAAGAGTGCAGGGGAAGAAAAGAAGGAAACGGAGCGTATCTTCGCGGTCCGATTTCGAAGGCCAAATATTATCGAAATTAGTTCAAATTTTAGTATGTTGTTCGTGAGACCGAAGGCTACGAGTTGATCGGTTTCGTTTATTGAGAATCTCCTCCGAACTCTCTATTCACGGTTAGGATTTTCTTTTTTATTTTATGTAAATCCACCTTCACGGTGATGAAAATGATATTGCAATGTTGATATTGTGCCTTTAGTGTGTGACTAGAGAAGAACTTGGTATATCTTACTATTCTTGGTGATTAGTGAAAGTTTTTTGGGGCGGTCCGTGATTTTTCCTGCTTTGGGTTTCCACATTAAATATTGGTGTTGATTGTTGCATTTGTTTCCTTATAATTGCGAGCTTATATTGCTGGAATATAGTGGGTTGTTGTTGGAATTAAGTCAATTATGGTCGGTTTAGTTCGGGGGAGATATTGATCCTGGATTGGCTTGGTTCTTGGTGAATCGTTGCCGTGGTTCTCCTCAATAAAGTGGTATCAGAGCTTGTGTTAATATTCTAATATTGAATGGAGGAAACTAGTGGCATCATGTTTAAGTTAAATACCTCGAATTACAACATTTGGAAGCCTCGGATGGAAGACATGTTATATTGCAAAGATTTATTTGATCCTGTTAATGATGATGGGCCTAAAGGAGATGAGGAAGACAAAGAATGGAAGCGAATGAATCGGAAAACGTTTGGGTTTATTCAACAATGAATTGATGATAGTGTGTTTCATCATGTTGCTCAAGAAACAAAAGCGAACACTTTGTGGAAGAAATTGCAAGATCTCTATGAGAGAAGAACCCCACAAAATAAAGCTTTTCTAGTTAAAAGACTTATGAACTTGAGATACAAGGAGGGAAGTAGCATGTCGGAATACTTGAGTGAATTTCAAGATATTGTAAATCAATTGACAAATCTTGAGATTGACTTAGGTGATGAATTGCAAGCATGTCTATTGCTTGGTACTTTTCCCGATAGTTGGGATACTTTGGTTGTGGCATTAAACAACTCAGCTCCGTTTGGTGTGCTTTCTATGAGCATGGTGAAAGAAAGCCTATTCAATGAAGAAACAAGGAGAAAAGGCTTGAATTATGCATTTAAATCGGAGGCACTTGTCACAGAAAACAATGGGAGAAATCAATTAAGAAACTTCCAAAATTTTGATAAAAGAGGCAAGTCAAAAGGAAGATCGAAGTCCAAGCTGAGGAGGAGTGTGAAGTGCTACAATTGTGGCAAGATGGGACATTATCCAAGAGAATGTAGGTTGCCAAAGAGAGAAAAACTCTATGATAGAAATGAAGATTAAAAGAAAGAAGAAAAGCAAGTTACAACGGCAATGGTATCCAACGGCGATATTGTGTTCATTTGCGATGACACTTGTGTGAACCTTATATGCCAAGACTCTAGTTGGGTTGTTGATTTCGAAGCTTCATTTCACGTCACCTCACGGCGTGCCTATTTTACTTCCTATCGTAGCGGTGATTTTGGTTGTGTTATGATGGGAAACAGTGGTGTTTCCAAGGTTATCGGCATGGGGGACGTTCATTTGGAGACCAACGTTGGATGTAGTTTGTTTTTGAAAAATGTGAGGCATGTTCCGGATATTCGACTTCACTTAATCAGCATGGGTGCCTTGGATGATGATGATTATTGCAATATTTTCGGTGATGGCAAATGGAAATTGACCAAGGGTTCCATGATAGTGGCTAAGGGTAAGAAGATATGCACTCTTTACACCATGCAAGCTAAGTTGGTCAAGGAAGATGTGAATGTAGTGGAGGACTCCTCAGTTGATCTATGGCATATGAGACTTAGTCATCTCAGCGAGAAGGCTTTTGAAACTCTTGCGAGAAAGAATCTTCTACCATTGAAGGAGAAAAATCTGAAGGAATGTGTTCATTGTCTTAAAGGTAAGCAACATAAATTCTTATTTCATAATTCCTCTCCACATACAAAATCAAATGTACTTGATTTAGTTCACATTGATGTTTGCTGCATGGATGCTAGAACACTTGGTGGTGCATTGTACTTTGTAACATTTATTGATGATTGTTCTAGAAAAGTATGGGCTGTTTCTTTGAAATCTAAAGACCAGGTGCTTGCAGCTTTCAAATAATTTCATGTCAATATGGAAAGAGAAATCGGAAAGAAGTTGAAATGTGTTTAAGCTGACAATAGTGGTAAATATAGAGGCCCGTTTGAACATTATTGCAGGGATTATAGCATCAAGCCTGAGAAAACTGTTTCATAAACACCACAACAAAATGGAGTGGTAGAGAGAATGAACCGAACAATTAATGATCGGATTCGGTGTATGCTCTCTCATGCGAAATTGCCTAAGTCATTTTGGGGTGAAGTGATGAGAACAGCACTAGACTTGATAAATTTTTCTCCATAAGTTCCTCTTAAGGGGGATGTTCCACAAAGAGTTTGGAGTGGGAAAAATGTTTCATATAATTACCTAAAAGCCTTTGGTTGCCAGGCATTTGTGCATGTTTTAAGAGATGAAAGGTCAAAGCTTGATGACAAGTTTAAACAGTGTATCTTCTTGGGTTATGGACATGAAGAGTTGGGCTACAGGCTATGAGATCCAGTTGCAAAGAAAATCATGAGAAGTCGAGATGTGGTATTTTTTGAGCATCAAACCATTGAAGACATTGATAAGCTAGGGAGGCCAAAGAATGCTTTTCAACATTATGTTAGTTTCAGCCCAAGTCCTCCTACCGTATTGAGTGGAAATCACGGAGGAGAAGTACACGGAAATCATGAAGATGATGAATTCTCACAAAATGTTGATCCTTTAGATAAGACGGGTGAAACAGTTGAGCAAGAACGACCACTTGAGCTAGTAGAGCCAGTTGAGTAAGAATAGCCGGTCCTACCTCCGGTTAGAAGATTTGAAAGAGAACGTAGGCCCTCACAGAAATATTAGCCGCATGAATATGTGTTACTTACCGATGTAGGAGAGTCAGAAACTTATCAAGAAGCTATGTCATGTGATCAAAAGAACGAGTGGTATGAAACCATGCAAGAAGAGCTCAAATCATTGTATGAGAACCACACATTTGAATTGGTGAAGTTACCTAAAGGCAAAAGAACACTTACAAATAAGTGGGTATATAAGTTGAAGACGGAAGAAAGTAGTTTGCAACCACGATACAAGGTTAGGCTTGTCATGAAGGGCTTTCGTCAAAATAAAGGAATTGACTTTGAAGAAATATTTTCACCGGTTGTAAAAATGCCTTCTATTCGAGTTGTTCTTGGGTTGGCCACCACCTTGAATTTAGAAATTGAACAACTTGATGTACAGATTGCTTTTCTTCATGGAGATCTAAAGGAAGAAATATATATGGAGCAACCGGAGGGTTTTATAATTGAAGGCAAGGAGCATCATCTATATAGATTGAGAAAAAATTTGTACGGTTTCAAGCAAGCGCCAAAGCAATGGTATATGAAGTTCAAATCATCCATGGAAGATCACGGGTATGGTAAGACCAACTCTGATTCTTGTGTTTTTATGAAAAAATTCTCGGACATAAGCGGAGTTACATGATGATTTTTGCAGGGGGAGCGATTTCATGGCAATCAAGATTGCAAAAGTGTGTTACTTTGTCTACGACATAAGCGAAGTATATTGCTATTACTAAAGGAGGTAAAGAATTTTTGTGGATGCAGAAATTCCTACAAGAGTTGAGCTTAAAGTAAAAGAAGATTGTTCTATATTGTGATAGCATGAGTGCTATCTATCTTAGCAAAAATCCGATGTTGCATTCAAGATCGAAGCATATTGATGTGAAGTATCATTGGGTCCGAGAAAAATTAGAAGAGAAGCTCTTTCAACTCGAGAAAGTCCGCATCGACGACAATGGATTTGATATGATGACCAAAGCCTTACCGGTGACGAAACTTGACTCTTGTAGAAGTAAAGCAGGCATGATAGATCTTCCCACGTGAGGTGGAGGGGAAGATTTGTTGATTGGGTCAACCTTATGTGGGGCCTAGTTAGTACTTAAACAAAAAAAAAAAACAAAACAAAAGAGGGGCTTCTTCGGGTGTGTGTGTGTGCCCATGTGAGAAGGAGAGAGAAAAACAGAGAATGACTTTACCGAGAGCTCACCGAGAGTGCAAGGGAAGAAAAGAAAGAAAAGGAGCGCATCTTCGCGGTTCGATTTCGAAGGTCAAATGTTGTTTGAATTGGCTCAAATTTTAGTATGTTGTTCATGAGACCAAAGGTTACGAGTTGATCGGTTTTGTTCGTTGAAAATCTCCTCCGAACTCTCCATTCACGGTTAGGATTTTCTTCTCTGTTTTATGTAAATCTACCTTTGCGGTGATGAAAATGATGTTGTAATGTTGATGTTGTGCCTTTAGTGTGTGACTAGAGAAGAACTTGGTGTATTCTACTATTCTTGGTGATTAGCGGAAGTTTTTTGGGGCAGTTCGTGATTTTTCCCGCTTTGGGTTTCCACGTTAAATATTGGTGTCGATTGTTGCATTTGTTTCCTTATGATTGCGAGCTTATATTGCTGGAATATAGTGGGTTGTTGTTGTTGGAATTAAGTCGATTTTAGTCGATTTAGTTTCGGGGGAGATATTGATCCTGAATTGGCTTGGTTCTTGGTGAATCATTGCCGCGGTTCTCCCCAACAAGAATACAGTCTTTGGAGGCCGTTTTCATTCACGCGCAAATAGTTTGTATATGGTAACTAAGTCAGAATTGCGATCTTTCTGTTTTTGGGTTAACAATAAGATAAGTTGTTCTCTACATGTCGGCAAACTTTAAATAATTTCTTTCCCTTTCTAATTCAACCATTGTCACATAGAGCATTCATTTTGTATAGGTTCGCCGATCATGCGCATCTCAAACGGTATTTTGCTTAAATTTCCAAAATTAAAAGAATTTCACCAATGCATGCACGATTTGGCTGATGGCATCGTCTCTTTCGTAGAGCAACTAGAGAACACTATGAGAGAGCATAGTCCCTCCTTGCTTCGAGTATCCATAAACAACACCGCGCCTTTCAATTAGCATGTGCCGCGACTCTTCCGATCCAGGACACCCCGGAGTTAAGTTCATCATGCCGACATAAGAGCAACTAGTAATTGAGTTTGCTCGACTTTTTATGGTCTTGAGTTCAAATCCTATTGAAAGCACTGTAGGAGTATATCTTGAATGTACTTGACCAACGTGAGAGGTGGAATAGCATAGGTGCATGAGAGGTGGCGCGGATAATTGCTGATTGCTATACCCGAAAGTTGCCCAATCCAACTATGCAGCTGGATCAGAAAACCAACCACAGATTTCAAGTTTAACAAAGTTTGGCGAAGTGATTAGGAAACAATTTTTTATAAAAATACGGCACAAATCCTTTATTTTTATCTATTTCCATGGCAACATCCATTAGTCATACTCATTGAACTTTGTAAATAAGAAGGAAAATGATTAGTAAATTTCGTGCACTAATGTTCTCAAGAAAGTACGATAAAAGGTAAAGAGATTCTAGTGGGGTTCAAAGAAGAAATAAACAACTACTGATCTACAAATGGAAATACAACTAGCTACTCAGATACATGGAAATTACTCAATTCAACGACTTGCTTGAGGATATATGCGAGAAATGGGCAAGCGAAGTAGCTTGGGCGTGACATAGACGATCAATCTTGTGTTCTAAACCATACTAAAGAGGGGAAATTCACTTGGGGGACAAAAATTTCGCCCATGAAAAATTCCAATTTTTTTTTTGTTAAATATCTTTCATTCAAATGTGAGATGATATTGTACTATTAATTGTAAATGCAAAAACATTATAATGCATGAACAAACTTTTACTTAGTTTCTCACGTGGGAGATAAAGTTGGTTTTATTTGAAATATAGAACAATGAGAACCCGATCGATTATTTCATTATCATATAAGATTAGTGATCGAAAAACTGAAAGAACCAATTAGGTGTTGATTCAACTAATAGGTGAGTTTGCTCCACTTTGTATGATCTCAAGTTCAAGTTTTATTGAGAGCACTCTAAGAGTAAATCTCGAATGTACTTAACAAACATGAGAGGTGGAATAGCATAGGTGCGTGATAGTTGGCACGGATATTGCTTGATTGCTACACACGAAAATTGCACAATCCAACTAGGCGGCTGGATCATAAAACAAACCATAGATTTCAAGTTTAACAAAGGATTGAGAAGTGTTAGGAAACAATTTTTGATAAAAAATACAGTACAGATCCTTTATTTTTGTCTATTTCATGCCAACATCCACTAGTCATACTAATTAAACTTTGTAAATAAAAAGGAAAATGATTAGTAAATTTCATGCACTATATGTTCTCAAGAAAGTACGATAAAAGGTAGAGAGATTCTAGTGGGGTTCAAAGAAGACATAAATAACTAATGATCTACAAAATAAAATACAACCAGCTACTCAGATACCTGGAAATTACTCAATTCAATGACTCGCTTGAGGATATATGCGAGAAATGGGAAAGTGAAGTAGCTTGGGTGTGACACAGACGATCAATCTTGTGTCGCGAGAGAGTAAATTTATGGAACAATTTCTAGCTGCGGTTCAAAGCAAAAACCGGGCCAGCCCTCACAAGGGAACTTGGCAAAGCTGTTCCGCGACCACTGTTTCTGGTTCATGTCGAAAGTAACAATGTGAGAAGGATCATATCCCCTCAGGAAGTATATCAGATCATTCGAGCCATAGCTATCTAACCAAGTATAAGGTCTGAATCCTAGAAAAATATCATCAGGCATGTGAGCAATCTCATGCCACTCCCTGCCATTCAAGACCCAAATGCCGACCCCATCACCTTTGTCGATCCCCCCAACCAAGACTAGCTTCTCCCTCATGTTCAGCAGACGTCCACCGGCGAGAGGGCAAGAAACCAGATCCAATCTTGCTAACGATTCGTTGGAACATTGTCCAGAGAGGTCGTACATCACCAGGCCACATCTGATTGCAGGTGAAACATGGTCCCCCGAATAAATTAAGAAATACAGAACCCCATCACAGATTGCACTCTCGTCACCGCTTTTCCAACCTCTCGAGACCTCTGTCATGCAAGTCTTCCACATCCTCGTTTTGGAATTGTAGAGATGAATCCAAAGTTCCGGTCCGACCTGAACTCCAGGGAGATCATTTATAGTCACGATCGAGATTCTATAACTTAGTGTTGTCCTACTTGCTGAGATCGCGAGGGTGGTGCGATGCACATATTTTACGCTTGAGGGGGGCTGTGCAATTTCTCTCCATCTTCTCGTAAGGGGGTTGCCGACACATAACCTGGGGATACCGCATTCGTCTACTTCGAATACACAAATCAAGCCAGTGGAAGATGCAAACTTGACGGATCGATAGTATGATTTGAATCCGGGTCGTTCGAGCTTGTACCAGAGGTTGTAGACCGGGTCGTAAGCATATGCGGGTGGTCTAAGTATCCATGGTCTCTGCGATACACCATGCAACAGTTTCTTCTGGAAAGTCTCGGAAGTAATAATTCCACGCCACCAAGTACAAATGGCGCCTGCTCTGACGATGTCTGCGAACGGGAGGCGGGCTAGGATTTGTTCCAATAGGTCGTCAGGCAGGACCCTGTCCGTGGAAACTGGAGGAACTTTTGCATTGCATTCACTTTCACAGAGAGCTGAGGATACACGAGGCTCCTTGTCGTCTCTCGGCACGTTTGATCAGCCGACGGCGTCCCTCCCTCCATGAGAAAGCCTGACAGAAAGAATAAATTTTCTAAGAACAGGTTTGCGAGTTCTTTACGGGTCCGATGGTTAAGAATACAGTCTTTGGAGGTCGTTCTCGTTCACACGCAGATAGTTTGTATGTGGTAACTTAGTCGGAATTGTATGGGAATCGTAATCTCTCTGTTTTTGGGTCAACACAAGAGATAGAATCCTAATCTAATTCAAATGTCATATTAACAATGGATAAGTTATATTCTCTATATGTCGGCACACTTTAAATATTTTCTTTTCCTTCTAATTCAACCGTCTTCACAAACAAATCAAGAGCGTTCAGTTCGTATAGATTCAAACATCATGCGCATCTCGTTGCTTAAATTTCCAAAATTTAAAAAAATTTCACCATTGCATGCATGATTGTTGTTATATAACTAGCAATAAAATTAATACGAAATCATCAGAGAAATAAACGAGGAACGATAAAGAACATCATAAAGTAGTATCATTACCTATTTCACGAAAAGAGCCAGTAACAAATAATCCACTAATCAATAGGAGAATTATAGAGTTTCAATTTCAATTGCTCACGCGCTCGAAAGTAGTAGTATCATTACCTATTTCAACAGCGATTTTTCTACTACCATTGTCTCTTTCATAGAGCAAGTAGAGAAGGTTGAGAGAAAGCATTGGCCCTCCCTGCTTTGAGTCTTGATAAACAACGCCACGCCTTTCAATTGGCATGTGCCGCGACTCTTCCAAGACATGGACACGCTGGAATTAAGCTCATAACACCGACGCAAGAGCTCAAAAATTTTCAAGTTAGTGTCAGTCATGGGCACCATGAAGTACAAAAATGAAATTTCACATGTCTAAGATTTCAGACGATGCTTAGTCCGTCTAAAATCGCCCCACGCTCAAAACTACACGCCACTACGACAATCAAGTGAATTGCAGAAAGCCAACAACTTCAGTAAGCCATCAGTGTTCAAGCCTTCAAGGAGCTCTAACCACTGCGAATACAAGTTGCATGGACAAAATTATAGATTCGCACGCTTCTTCGCTAGCTTCTTACTTAATCAATCCTAACTTTTCACGCAGAAACAAACTTCAACAGGTTAAACACAAAGACCGAGACTTGAAATTCGACATCAATAAAAACGTACAACACTAAGATCAGTAGGAACAAATTAAAACTACAAAGAGCTTGAAGACATTGAAACACGAGGACCATTACCGCAAGTCGAAGAACCACAAAACTGGAGTGAGATTGTTCCTTCACATGTCCAGTAGTTACGAATACATAATGGAGGTGATTCATAGACAGTTCTCTCTCTATATATAGTAACTTATAGATCTTAGCAGAATAACAGACCTTCCTTTTGGGGCCAAAATAAGAGATAGAACCCGTAATCTAATTCCAAAAATCAAATTTCAAATAGATAAGGATATGCACTAACTTTCCCAACACCTCCTTGACTTGGCATGGTTTCATGGTCTCAGTGAATTGAATAGAGGATATCCAATAGATAAACTGAGAACGACAGGAAAATTCACCTTTCAGCGCGGGCTTCGGGCCACCTGGCCGGGCCGACCCATTTTCCACCTCTGACTATTTTGAGTTCCTTCACTCATCATACCGAATATGGGCATTGGGCATGTTGATAGCACTTATTAGTAGACCATGCAGGTGTCGGTGAATTAACAGATCCTAATGCAAACACATGGTGAAAATTACCAAAAAAGTGCTAAGCCTTTTGCAATATTATCAATTCAATCTTAAACCTTTTGCAAACCAACCAATTCAGTCCTTTTGGCCGGCCGGCGCTGACGTGGCCGCCGGCCGGCGCCCACGTGGCAATATTTTAATATATATATATTTTTTATTATTTTTGAATTTTTTTTATTTTTTATTTTTTTCTTCTTTTCCTTCTCCCCTTGGCCTAGAGGGGAGGTTTGCCAATGAGGGCCCAGCTCCGGCGAGCTGGGCCCTCGCCACCGCTGGGCGAGCTCTACCCTCGCCCAGTTCCGACGAGGCGAAGCTCGCCTTGGTTGGGCGAGCTCTGCCTCGCTAGATCTGGACGAGGGCCGCCTAGCTCCGGCGAGGCGGAGCTCGCCATGGCTAGGCAAGCTCCGGCGAGGCGGAGCTCGCCATGGCTAGGCAAGCTCCGCCCTCGCCCAGATTTGGCGAGGCGGAGCTCGCCTAGCCAAGGCGAGCTCCGCCTCGCCGGAGCTGGGCGAGGGCAAAGCTTGCCCTGCCATGGTGAGCTTGCCTAGCGGCGGCGAGGGCCCACCTCGCTAGAGCTGGGCCCTCGCCGGCAAGCCTCCCCCCTGGCCTGTTCGGCCAGGGGGGAGAAGGAAAAGAAAAAAAAATAAAAAAAAGAAAAAATTCGAAAATAATAAAAAAAATATTAAAATATTGCCACGTGGATGCCGGCCGACTAAAAGGACTGAATTGGCTGATTTGCAAAAGGTTTATGACTGAATTGGCAAAAAAAAAAAGGTTGAGAACTGAATTGAAAAAAATGCAAAAGGTTTAGGACCGTTTTGGTAATTTTACCCTAACACATGACTATGTAGCATTTAGCTGAAACTGAGAGAAACGCCTATGGGTCTACATTAGTTCAGTAACTCCACATCTTTGCTGTTATTGCTTAATTCACAAAATGAAAAAAAGATTATCCAAGCGTTAAATGAAATTGCCCTTACAGGGGACGGGTGAATGCTTAGTGCAATAATCAAAGAAGTTGTATCTGGTCGTCCCTGCGCAGGCCCAGAAAAGGGCGATGGGGAATTCTTCACTAGGGATTAAAGTTTCTACTGAAATTTGTCATGACATCTGAAGCTATAAGTGCTATACCTATACTGTTTAAAAAGTGCTTGCTCGTGTAGATGAATTTACTCGCAACCGTACCAAAAACTTTCCATCGGAGAAACGGGAAGAAGTTTGGGGGTATTGCCCCGAGGAGGGCCAACGGCCCTCAATTAGGCGCGATCTCTCCCAAGCCTATATCTCGCGTGACGTTGTATTTCATTTTAAATTTTGATCAACATATGCGATTTTAGGAGTCGCCACTATCCTTTTGGGATTGGCTAGAAACCAAACAAAACACGGGAGCTTTGTCTCGTTTTTTTACGTAATCAGAGATTTTCTAAGCTCGAAAATTTGATTACGCTAATAGTTTGATTAACACTCTTTCGATGCCTATAATTCAGTAGCATTATTCATTTAAGTGATCAAGCATGTTTTCACCAATTATGATCCTAAAGGTCTTTGAGTTGCTATGTGTCCGTGCAAATGTTCTTCTTGCGGTTTATTATGTTCCTAAGCCTTTCCCTAGCCAGACTAAAAAAGAAAGGAACCATCAAGGTATTGAAAGTGCGGGTAATAAACACTAAAGTATTGAAAACGCCTAAAGTAAAGTACAAGAAATAAAATCCGATACTCATTGGGCAAAAAATATACATAGCTTTATTACTAACCCTTGGGACAATGACCCTCACGAGCTAAGTTCGAATTGAGCTCAACCTCTTACCTAAAAGATCAATCCATTGAGGCTAAATCATATCGAGCGTAATCACTAAAATCTCTAAATTAGACGTATTCTAACTAAATAAAATTAAGGTAAGTCTAGTGCTAAAACTTAACTATTTAATAAAAGGCCAATTTCTATGCTATTTTCTCATTCTTTTAATTATAGAATTTTTTTAATCTCGAAAAATGGGGATTCAAGCAAGGACCTTAGGCCCGGTCCGAATGTGGGTCAAACTCCAAGCATCAGGCACCTGGGCCACGAAAGCCGTATGGGCTATATGTCTAGAGGGGAAAATTATCAAAACATTCCCAAACCAATTACAATTATGCCGATGAGGCCAACCTCACCACAACTGGTGAGGTTGGCCTCACCCACCCCTAGCGAGGCTCGAACTCGCAAAGAGTTCAGGGACATATGAAAATGTTCATGAATTATATTGAACATTTTCACATGGTTAAGTGACTACATTAAATATGTACCAAAATTTCAGAGATTACATTAAACAAATTAGAAGTTTATGGACTATATTGAACAGATTAAAAGTTAAGGGGATCACATTGCATATTGGATCAAACTTCAGGAATTATTTGTGTTATTATCCCTTGTGAAAATGTTGCTCGTTGCTTGGGATCTCATGAATTTTAAAGTACAAAAACATCATGAGCCAACAAACTATTTACGAATCTCCTATGCGGAAGATAGTTTCGTTTTTTTTTTGGCACACAATCTACTACCACATAATCTACTAACGAGGGGAGATTTCCATGGGGAATAAAAATTTTGCACACGAAAAATTCCCATTGTTAACAATATCTTTCATTCGAATACGATGAGATATCATGCTAATAATTGTAAATTCAAAAACATGATAATGCCTGAACAAACTTTTACTTAGTTTTCCACGAGGAAGATAGGTTGGTTTTATTTGAAATATAGCACAACAAAAACTGGATAGATTCTTCCATTATCAATGATCCAAAAACTGAAAGAACCAACAAGGTGTTGATTTAACTAGTAAGTGAGTTTGCTTGACTTTTTATGGTCTTTGAGTTCAAGTTTTATTGAGAGCACTCCAGGAGTAAATCTTAAATGTACTTGACCAATGCGAGAAGTGGAATAGCAGAGGTGAGTGAAAGGTGGCGCGGATACTATCTAATTGCTACACCCAAAAATTGCACAATCCAATGATTTTTTACTAATTATTTTTCCTTTTTATTTACAAAGTTTAATTAGTATGACTAGTGGATAGAATGAAGAAGTACATGCTGCCATGGAAATATATAAAAAAAATGAAGAATTTGTGCTGTAATTTTATCAAAAATTGGTTCCTATTTACTTGTATGTTCTCATGAAAGTACCATAAAAGGTGGAGAGATTCTAGTGGGGCTACATATGCAAATAGAAACAGCTACTCAGATACATGGAAATTACTCGATTGAATGACTTCCTTGAGGATACGCGAGAAGTGGGAAAGTGAAGTAGCGCGGGTGTGACATAGACGATCAATCTTGTGTCGCGAGAGAGTAAATTTATGGAACAATGTCTAGCTGCGGTTCAAAGCAAAAACCGACACCGACCTGGAAAAGTAACGGGGCAAAGCTGTTCCGCGACCATTGTTTGTGGTTCTTGTCGAAAGTAACAGTACAAGGAGAAGGATCACGTTCCCTTAGGAAGTATATCAGATCATTCAAGCCATAGCTATGTAACCAAGGAAAAGATCCCAATCCTAGAACATAATCACCAGGCAAGCGAGCAATCTCATGCCACTCCCTGCCACTCGAGAGCCAAATGCCGACTCCCTTAATCGACCTGATCAATGCTCCATCGCCTTCGTAGGTAACCCCAACCCAGACTAGCTTCTCCTTCATGTTCATCAGACGTCCATGTGCGCGAGGGCAAGGAACTGGAACAAAGCTTGCTGACAGGCCGTTGGAACATCGTTCTGAGAGGTCGTACATCACCAGGCGACAGCTGTTTTCAGGTGAAACATCGCCTGTCGAATCAATTAAGAAATACAGAACCCCGTCGCGGATTGCACTCTGGTAACCGCTTGTTCAGCCTCTCAAGGCCTCTGTCATGCGAGTCTCCCACATCCTTGTTTCGGAATCACAGAGATAAATTGAAAATTCCTGTCCGGCCAGAACTCCAGGGAGATCTTTTGTAGTCCCGATTGAGACTATATAACTTAGTGTTGTCCTACTTACCAAGATCGCAAGGTCGGCGTAGTTTATGGATTTCACACTCGGGGCCTGTGCAAATTCTCTCCATCTTCTCGTGAGGGGTTTGCCGACATATAACCTTGGGATACCACATTCATCTACGACGAATACAGAAATCAAGCCAGTGGAAGATGCAAACTTGACGAATCGATAGTATGGTTTGAATCTGGGTAGTTCGATCTTGTACCAGACGTTGTAGACAGGGTCGTAAGCATGTGGGGGTGGTCTAAGTATCCATGGTCTCTGCGATACGCTGAGCAGCAGTTTCTTCTGAAAAGTCTCGGAAGTAATAATTCCACGCCACCGAGTACAAACGGCGCCTGCTATGACAACGTCTGCAAACGGGAGGCGGACTAGGATTTGTTCCAATATCTCGTCAGGCAGGACCCATGTCGTGGCTCTGCGTTCACATTCACAGAGAGCTGAGGATACGCGAGGCTTCTTGTCGTCTCACGGCACGTTTTAATCGGTCGATGGCGTCCCTCCCTCCACGAGAAATCCTGTCGGAAAGGATAATTTTTCGAAGAACAGGTTCGCGAAATCTCTACAGGTCCGATGGTTAAGAATACAGTCTTTGGAGGTCGTTCTCCTTCACACGAAGATAGTCTGTACATGGCAACTCAGTCCAAGTGGTATGGGAATCGCAATCTTTCTATTTTTGGGCCAACATAAGAGATAGAATCGTCATCGAATTCAAAAGAAAGAAGGAAACTTTCCTTTTTTGTGTTATAAGTTATAACCTAAAGATTTCGAACGGCTGCAATAGGAAGTTTATTTCCTGTTTCTTCACGCCCCCCAAAAAAATGAGGGCAATAATGCAGGCTCATCTAATTAACATTGGATCAGGTTCAATGATTTAAACTCGAGACATTTTTTCAACAGCGATTTTGCCACTACCATTGTCTCTTTCATAGATCAAGTAGAAAAGACTAAGAGAGAGCATTGGCGCTCCCAGCTTTGAGTGTCGATAAACAACACTGCACCTTTCAACTGGCATGTGCCGCGACTCTTCCAAGCTAGGGACACGCTGGAATTAAGCTCATGACACCGACATATAGGTCGAAAATTTTCAAGTTAGTGTCAGTCAAGGACACCATGAAGTACAAAGAAATTTTTCACATGTCTAAGATTTCAGATGATGCTTAGTCCGTCTAAACTCGCCCCACGCTCAAAACTAAATGCTACTACAACAATCAATTAGATTGCAGAAAACTGGCAACTTCACTAAGCCTTTGCTTCAAGCCTTCAAGGAACTACAGGGATTGTGACCACAAGTCGCATGGACAGAATTATAGATTCGCTAGCTTCTTACTTAATCAATCCTAACTTTTCACTCGAAAACAAACTTCAGCAGGTTAAACACAAAGGCCGAGACTTCGCAATTGATCGTCGACATCAATAAAACGTACAACACTAAAATCAGCAGGAACGAATTAAAACTACAAAGAGCCTAAAGACATTGAAATACGAGGAGCATTATCGCAGGTCGAAGAACCACAAAACTGGAGTAAGATTGTTCCTTCACATAGTCCAGTGGTTACGAACACATGACGGAGGTGATTCATAGACAGTTCTCTCTCTATAGATATAGCAACTCAACCAAAATAATTATAAGATCTTAGAATCACAGACCTTCCTTTTGGGGCCAAAATAAGAGAGAACCCGTAATCTAATTCCAAAAACCAAATTGAAAAAAGATAAGATATTCACTAACTTTCCCAACACCTCCTTAACTTGGCATAGTTTCATGGTCCTGGTGAATTGACTGGAGGATATCCAATAGGTAAATTGAGAACACCAGGAAAATTCACCTTTCAGTGCGCGCAGCGGGCCGCACGGCCCGACCCAATTGCCACCTCTGACTGCTTTGTGTTCCTTCACCCATCGTACCGAATATGGGCATTGGGCATCTTGATAGCACTTACTGCTAGACTATGCAGGTGTTGATAAATTAACATATAACTAATGCAAACACATGACTACATAGCGTTAGCTGCAACTCAGAGAAACGCCTATGGGTCTACATTAGTTCAGTAATTACAAATCTTTGTTTTTTTTCGGTACAGGTAATTACAAATCTTTGTTGTTATTGCTTAATTCACAAAATGGAGAAAAGATTATCTGAGCGTTAAATGAAATTGCCTTTACAGGGGACGGATGAATGCTTAGTGCAATAATCAAAGTTGTATCTGGTCGTCCCTGCGCAAGCCCAGAGAAGGGCGACGGGGGAATTCTTATCCGGTGGTGTTTAGGTGCTGGCAAGGACAAGACCCAAAAAGGTCCCATAACATAGACCATATCTATAACGAGATATCAACTCGTACATGCATTTTGATGGAATTTCTCTTGTTCCGAGCAAGGGACGAAAGAAAATCCCGCATCGACGAGGGAGAGAGAGAGAGGCCTAATCGAAAACCCGTTATGATTACGATTCCTCATGGATTGTCAACCTAATTAACTCCGATCCATCACCAAACTAGCAAGAGGTTAGATTTGCCCAGGATTCCACTGGCTGCAACATCACATTCACAGGTATGTATGAATGTTGAACATGATTCCGGCTACAAATACGAATGGTGACATTAGAAGAAGGAGCCTGCAAATTGTCAAAGACAGAAAGACGAACTAACCAAACTGATCAACTGATGAATAGGGTAAAATTCTAATAGTTACATATGGTAAAAAGGGTGCTCAAAGCTCTTTACGAGTTTACACCTTGCAGGCTTGCACCCACCACTCATTCATACGCAGATTCAAAGTAAAAGAAAACTTTTCACCGCTTCTCCAAATGCAGAGGCTTGCGCAGCTGCTGACAGTAAAACCCATTTGACCAGAAAGTCAACGCATCGTCATAGCGCGGGTCCTCGCTTTGACCAATCCGGTCAACAGAATCGACGGCATCGGCGGCATCGTCCTCAGCTATCTCTGAAGCGGGAGCCCGCACAAGAACCCCCCGCCGCAGGAATACCGCCGCAGGCTCTTCCCCGCCAGTTCCCTCATCCCGTTCCACTCCTTGAGCACCGTCGACGCCGTCGACGAGGACGACGTCGTCGAGTCGCCGCCGTCCGAGACGTCCCCCGCCGAGTCGTGCCACCACTTCTCGCAGGGCTCGCCGCCCGAGGCCTCCCGACGGTCCTCCTCCGCCGCCGCGCTCAGCCTCTTCTTCTTCTTCTCCCTCCGGCGGTCGCCTCGTCTCTGCGGTCCTCCGGCCGACTGCCCCATCAGATCGCGGTAGCCGATCGCGGGCGCTCCTTTCAGGGCCGTAAAGTCGGAGCCGTAGGTCAGCATTATCCCGATATTTAGAACACCGTGTATCCTGCGCGAACAAAGAAGTCGGATCGATTTCGCCCGGGAAGACTCGCCAAAGAAAAGGAGGAAACGCGACAGCACTCACATGCCGGAAGGGCGGCGAATGCCGACGGCGGTGAAATAGGGGAGCCTGCTGTTGGCCACGAAGTCGGGCCAAGAGAGGACGGTGCTGAGGAGCAGCCGGACGGAGCCGACGAGGTAGTCGCGGATGTAGCCGACGGCGTAGATCTCGACGGTGACGGCGGATGTGTCGCTGGAGAGGAAGCCCGGGGCGACCCGGAAGAAGAACTTGTCGTTCCAGGTGGGGTTGTCGGAGCCGACCCGGTCGAGGCGGGTGCGGAGCTTGGTGGCGGGGTCGACCCAGGCGAGGGAGTAGGTCTCGGTGCGGCGCATGTTGGCCGGAGGGGGCTTCACGTTCTGGGCCGAGATCAGGTGGAGTTCAAGAACCGCGCTCTCGCCAATTTGACCCCTCTCCATCTCTCTCACTCTCTCTCTCTCTCTGGAATCTTGTGGGTTCTTCAGGAGCTTCTCTTTTACTGGATCTTGTAACGGTTCAGTGCGGTTGTGGGGGTGCGGAGGCTAGAGAGAGAGAGAGAGAGAGAGTCGGCCAAGAAGATGGCGGCGAGAACCGCCGGCGAGGGGAGAGAGATCGGGAGAAGAAGAAGGAAGGAAGGAAGTGAAAGGAGACGGTTGAGCTTTGTGGGTGCCGATAATGTTAACGGTTTCTCTTTCGCGGTTCAGGTCAGGTGGTTGTCCGTACTGGCGCACAGGGAGAGGCGAGTTACAAGAATTGGTAGAAACTGGCTAGGAATTGGGCAAGTGATAGAGAATCAACAAAAGCCTCTGTTAAATGGGACATTCGAGAATCGCCCTCCCTCCTTGAAATTCGCCTCTTACGGTTGAAAATATATCTCGGGTTTAAGCCCAAAAAAGAAAGTTTCCTAATTTATTTTCTTGTTCGATCGCTTGCTTTTGCAATATTTACGAACACAGTTGGTCTCTAATTTAGTTCCCTAGTGTTTGATCCTCGTTGGACATCCATTTGATGATTGAAGGGTTATTTTCATAAAGTTTTATAACCCGGTTAAGTTGCTGGCTTGCAAGTCCCCCGCCCACCATAATGATCAACCACTGGGCACCGCGGTAATCTTCATATCCTAACGTGATACAGGATCGGGGAGACCTTTCTCGGATGACGCGAGAAATCGTTAACTCAGTGCAATCACTTCAGCTGCTCCCATCCCAAAAATATATGAAGTGTTGATGGAGTCAGCATGTGTACCAGCAGTTTGTTTAACCTTGACCAGGGGAGTTTTGCCAATTGGAGGAGTTAACAGGACGTCAAAATAGCATATATACACCAAATTGACAAAGGCCAAGCAGCAAGATGTAACGCATCGCAGTAATCGCGATTAACGCATCGGATCCCCCGACCAAATTCATGTAATGCTATTGTTTCTTTGCTCGAGTTTTTTGTTACTTTGGAAAAGAATGCAAACCCACCTTCTTGCAACACAATTCGGGAGGTGTTACGTGTAATCTGCACAAAAGTGACCGCACTTCAACTTGGTTGAAATTCCAACCAAAACAAAAAAATAAAATTTGATTGAATTGCATCGTGACAATCGTTAATTGATTTAATGTTCGGCTATCGGCATACCACTTTAAGAAGAAGATGGCTTAAACCACAACAGATCCATTTACCAATAGATTAGAAGAGGAAGCTACAAAATTTGAGAGAAGTTGACATGCAAAAATCAGATGCTAATCCTACATCCCAGGGTCTAGAGCTCAGCACTGAAAAGTTCCTTGAGAAGACCCAGTTGCACTGGCACCGAGGCCAACAGTCAGCAGGAACAATATCTGGTACTGCATTTTCAGTGCACTTAAGTTGGTGGAACCAAGTCTTCTGCACAATGCCATGATGCCATCCTCAAAATCTTGGAGCTGCACCACAAGTACTAACATACCTCAGTTGCCAAACTATTAAACAAATATACAAGAGAACAGAAGTGGGGACGATGAAAGATGCCGTTTAAGCTTGGATTTAAGTGCTGAACCTACCTCCACCAATTGTTGCTTCAGGCAATCTCTCAATTGAAAACTTGTGCTGTGTAATGAACATGATTGGCACACCAGGGACCTGCCGAGCACAACATGGTATCAGAAACTATTTCCCCAGCATATATTCTTATGATGGACAGCCAAACAATTTTCAAGTTATTATACCTTACGGATCCTTCGCTTTAGATCTCGATCACATGTGGCAACGATGTAGCATTTGTGCTGTTCAATTCATAAAAATATGTTAGTCTTGAAAGAAAAGAGAAAGATACCCAGAAATCTGCCAGAGCAAAGGTTACAAAAACAACGATATCCATCCTCAAAATCCATTATAAGGCAATTCTTAAACCAATTAGCTCAAACTAAGACCAGGACCATTCAATGGAATAAAAATCTGGCGGTTCACCATAGAACAGAGTTCTACATTCTATGACAATGCAAAAACAGAAAGATTATCATGTCACAGTCAATCGAACAAATCATCAACCTATTCACAAGCTGGGACCAAATAAATAGTGATTAGAAGACAAATATTCCAATGATTTCGAGAAGCTTGAGAGGGACTACAGAGTAAATTTCATATGTACAGAATAATCGTCCCACACTGGCGAAGCTAAGCTAAGGGCTAAGCTTTTCATTCTACATGTCCCAACGAACAGCTAATCTTCAACCTCAATGCATTCCTTTAGCATCGGTTTCCGCAAAAATACCAATCGGTAGACAATATGCTATTATGTTCGAAGTAAACATAGTTGTCAGTATCGGGGTCTTGAAGTTTATCCATCACAGCAAGCAAATTTCACAAAATCTAAGCAGAGCTCGACATTAAAGGAAGATCTTATGACTCCTACTCTGATCTAATGCAATCTAAAATTTATCTGAAGTTCACATTCTAAATACAATTTCAAACAGGGCTGCTGATCTCGGGAACAGAAAAGAGAGAATGCCGACTAATCTAAAAAATCTGGATGCGAACACACCTGAGTAACTCTATCAACAAGGCAATCATCAGCATAGGTCCCTTTGTGAGTACATGGCAATCTTTCAAACCGAGGATCTTTTGCTATCCTGTAAATAAAGGACGTGCAACGAAGCCTCAGATCAGTAGTTGTAGTAAAGGTGAAGGAAAAAAAGACATTGAGGTGAAGCTTACGAAAGCAAAGAGAGAAAACAACTCGGAAATAACAAAAAAGAAAGAACCAAAAGAAACCTCAAAGCAACACGGTATTTCTGGCCCAGCTTCTCAAGCTCTGCCATCACGCAATCTGTGATGCAAGGAGTACCTTTGAAGTTGAATGACAGGGAAATCAATATAAGACCATAGAATAGAAGGGGAGCACAGCAACACAGAATCTAATGAAACGACGAGCAAAAAAAGAAAATTCGCACTGAAATTAGAATATGAGTAGAAGAACAATAGGTCTCACATTTCGCGTATAAGCAGTCCATCATTCCCTTCTCCAGATCCAGCTGACAGAGAATAAAGAACTCGTGTTGGTTGCCATTTGAAATGAATAAAGATAGCAGGAACACAGTTGATTCATCTCACATGAATCCCAAAAGAAAAAAAAGGCACGAAAAAGGCATTGCACATGAACTGCGACTGAACCATATAGCTTTTCATCACAAGGGTTGATTAATTGAATTGGATCCAATCAATGTAACAGCACTGGCACAAATAGCAAGTGCTGAGGCCTAAATTCCTAAACCACCTAGAAACTCCTCCCTCCCATTCAAAGGACAATTATCGAAAGAGAAAGAAAATCATGCAAGTGCAACATCAATGCCCAAAAAAGGAAAGAATTAGGCAGACAAGAAATAGTCTCACTTTATTCTGAATGGAGAAATTGATGAAGTTGGTATCCACCAAAACCCGGTAAGGCGGCCCCAAGGCGGTGTTGTGCTTGAAGAACAGCGCAGAGGAAACATTTGGGCTGATGATAATATCAATCAAACATGGTTCATGTTTAATCAAATCAATTACCAAAACAAAAGGCATAAGGAATCAGCCTTACACGTTTCTGGGGAGCTTGTCCTTGGAAAGGTCCTTCTTGTTAGGGTTTAGGACCTCTTGTTTGTAACTGAACCCCACGCACAAACAACAGCAGCCCAGTTTCGTTAACCCCGGTAATCACACAAGGCGAACGGGAAAGCAAAAGAGAGCGAAAAAGGAAAAAGAGAAACTACTTTTTGATGGCTTTGGAGGTGATGATTTTCTTCATAGCTGCGAACTTAGGGCCTTTCTTGGCTCTCCCCATCTCTTCCTCGCCTCACAACCCTTCTCGCGGCCTGCGTGTTATGAGTCGACGACGACGCTGACACAAGAGCCAGCGGAATCGCTCCTCCTTTTGCTTCTGGAGAGGACAAATTATGCGCTCCTATACCTACGCTCGCCCGGTCTCTGTGCGGGCGTTAATGTCCGAGAGAGAGAGAGAGAGAGAGAGAGTGGCGGTGGGAAGCAAAGGCGGCGGAGGAAACCGAACTAGCGAGGTTGCACCACCTTAGTCAGTGGCGGGGTGGGCGGAGTTGAACTCAGAGGAGAGGGCTTTGCTACGTACTATCTGAACTCCAAGATCTAAGCCCAATGCCTTTTGGCCCAGCTGAGAAAATTAGATTTAATCAATTATTAGATTCAAAAACTAGAAGCATATAAAGAGAAGGCAAATTTGTCAATTACGTAAATTGAATTTGGCATATACCAGTCCAATTTGAAATGGAATGAAAATCCAAAGTTACGTTCTGCCTCGGAAATCTTGGATAAGCCGGTCCTCTCTTTGGGGCACTTAACTTTGCTTTTATGATTGGCGCGCGGCAAGCCGCGTGGTATAATTGTGTACACATGGCCCATATTTGATCAATTGACATTAATTTAGTGTTCTTTCAGCGAAATTGCTGTTTCTTGGAGACCAAATGTTTTCAAGAAGGCGACGAAGGCCAACAAATCATGTTAGGAGAGAACAAATAAGCAGAGGATTTTGACGAGTCGTGGTAAAAGAGATTCTACTTCATTTATTGCAACTAATACAATTTGATATCAAATTTCTTGTCTAATTTCAAATCCAAGGTTTTATTTGTGTACAAACACGTGTCATGATATGTTAAACATACATATGCTCACGTGAAGTGCGGGTCATGTAAATAGTTTAATATAATGCCTCCCCTTCCCTTCAAAAGCGACACACGACACGGCGTTATTTGGCCCGGTGGCACGGGTACTTCAGTGCTCACATCATTTCAAGTAGGGGTGTAAATGGTTCGGTTCGGTTCGGTTTTTTTGAAAAATCGAACCGAACCAAACCATTAAAGGTGCCCCCTTGAACCGAAACGAATTTGAACCGAACCGAATTGAAACCGAACCGAAAAATCAATTTGGTTCGGATCAGTTTTCGGTTTCAAGTTCATTAAGCACAAAGAGAGAGGAGAGAGGAGAGAGGAGAGAGGAGAGAGGAGAGAGGGCAAAATAGCCCTAAACCGAAGTGTTTTTTTTAGTTCGGTTTGATTCGAATCGAACCGAACCAAACCGAAATGAACCGAACCAAAAAGAAAAATTGATTTATTTTGATGATCCGAACTGAAACTGAAACCGAACCGAAATGCACGAAATTTTCGGTTTGGTTCAGTTCATATCTCGATTCGATTTTTCGGTTCGGTTCTGACACCCCTAATTTCAGAGCTACACAAAACAGCCGGTCGGGGTAAGGTTGAATTTACTTTTAACGTTTGTCATCAGCGTTGGGTTATACTGACTTAAATAAATGTAATCTAAGAAGCATCGCATCAACCTAATAGAGTTTGAAGTTAAAAACAGGAGAGCTCCAAGTAGACCAAAAGGACTTGATCATGGAGAGAGAGAGAGAGAGAGAGAGAGAGAGAGAGAGAGAGAGAGAGAGAGAGAGAAGGGGGGGGGGGTTTCGTTTAATGGAATTTAAGCTGGCGAGACATACAGGAAGATACTCTCCTATTTGTCATGGATAATGAGGTCGAAATGAAATGTTAATGGTGGGTACAGCAGCAGATTCTTCATTCACGAAGCAAGAGATCAGATACCTCGAGAGGATGTTACAACTCAAACAGTTTTTGCTTGTTTGTACATATCTATCACTACGACACGCTATGATCAGAAAAGAATGGCTATGAGTACATCTAACCCAATTAGGCACATCAGGTACCAGAAGGATGCGGGATTTACAGCCCAAAAAAAGAACTAAGTAAAAAAAACATGCAAAATTCAGATCGATGCATCCTTCTGGGGAGAAAAAAATATCAACAAATCAAGGGCATATACCTAATAAAAGAATTTTCGCTATAAACCTGGTTTGATCAACTTGATCATATAGACTTCTTGACAACCATTGTCGAGTTTGAAGTTTCTGTTTCCTCAGGTGGAGGCTTCACATACTTCCCTATCACTTTTTGATGCTGCCGCTTCTTCATCCTGCCGAGCTTTTCCTTACTCAGTTGCCTTCTCTTCTCTTTCTGCCGATGTCTTTGGTTCCTCTCTCTTTCATATACACCCTGCCACAAGACTTCCCCTGTCGAAGGCCACAACCACCTTCTCGCGGGTTTATCGGAATCGTATTCCTCGGCATAGTCTTCATCCATACTCTTCAGTGTGTCGTATGAGAACCATTTTACCCACATTTGCCCTCTTCGGTCCTGCAACCTGTGCTGTTCCTGCATGACACCAGTCTCTGGATCCAGGTATACCATTCTCCTGGCACTGTGGTACGCCCAAACGTTCACAAGTAGCTCCAGCACTCTCGAATAGCAATGCTTGTCCTGCAAGAGATGCATCCATGACATGGTTCCTCTTACTGTACCATCAAAGTGAAACTAGCCAGATGCTTTAGAACATACAAACACTGTTCTAATTTTCCCAAACTCATACAAACTACAGATTGTGTATACTTCCAGTGATTCATCCATCTCAAATTCAGGAAGTTTATTTGCGCATCATTGGCAGGACTCCATTTTCAAAAGATTTGTGGCAGCCCGATTATGCAATAATAGGATCCTGATATTGAAACGGCGGTTTTTGGAGCCAGGATGTGCTTTAAAATGGAGGCTGAGTTGATAAGACCAATCATAGCCTCCAGCATGCAGCATGATAAGCTATTAGCATGGCATTAGAGTTTACTCAATGAAAGCCCTAATTGAAGATTTAAATGGCAAATTCCAAGAGAAGCAATTTACTTTGGACAAACTCAGATAACAGCGTCCTGTCCGATGATGCTCATCATACATCTGTTCATCCATTGCGTCAACAAACATCCTGCGCAAGGAACGATTCATTCTACTTTAGCACATGCTTACTACAAACAACGCTGATGACTGGTGACCGTACCTCGAGAACATCACAAATTCCAGGAAAGACCTAGTTGGCAATGCCCAGCTCTTCATGACGGACCATGTATCACCATCTACAGGCATAGGGGGTAAAGCATCCAAATCATGTTTTAAGCCATACATCCTCTTAAGAGCCACAGAGAAGGCATACCTTCAATAATCCACCCAGTTAAGAAAATCAGCAACAGAGAGAGAGACAAAAACAGAGACCACATTAAACACCAAGTGATGTTTTAAGACTAACTTGCAGTTTCCAGCATTAATCGAGTCACAGAAGGACCAAAAGTCCTGCTGCAATGGATTTCTTGGGTCCTGGTCCATCCGCACCCAAAAGTAAAATGTGTCCCCATGCTTACGTGTCTGGATAGCATCCAACAATGCTCTTTCAGCAACACCAGACAGGGATGCCTGTTTAAACCCCATGTTAAAATGCATCTGAACAGGCAAATGCATTATCTGAAGTCACACCCTTTTCCACACATAGATTCAACAAAATCAGTCTGAAAAGTGGAAGTACGAATGCATCTAGAGGTTAATATGTTTCGCCCATTTCTGTCTTTCCTTAGACAGCTGGAATGAGGTCTCTTTAACCAAAGGCCATGGAAATCAAATTTAGGCTCTTTAAACCCGACGAATAGCCAATTGTCACCCAAGGAATATTTTTACACCCAATTTTCCTACTTTCACTCTTGAATTTACAGACATAGCAGACATGGGTCAGACCTGCTTGACCTTGTCTAAAAGCAAGTAAACTTCTCTTCATGGACCTTTACTCATCATATTCAAGCATAGACACAGCATTTCATGCAATTGGCATTACTAAGTTAGCTAGAACTTTGTCCCGTATATGTCTTGACTGGCTGATGTTTGCCACCTAATAATGCTTTAAATTTTTAATAATTTTGACAATTACCAAACAACAGTCTTTTGAAGTTCTAGGCATTGACTCGACACAGTGATGCAGTAAGGTCAGAGATTTGTGTTGAATGCCACTACAACTGGCTATTTTCACACAGAGAGCTACAGATAACCACTTATCAAGATTGTATTAGAGTTTTCAGGTGTAGAATGGAGCTCAAATATATACCTTCCTCGCTGTTGCCCTCCAACATTGGAAGCCTATCCAAGCATTCTTGTGTAAGCGATCAATTCTGTTTGCAATTGCGAAATAGGCCCCAAAGTCACCCAACGCATCTCGGTAATATGGATTATTAAGAAGTGGCAGCCGAGAAGGTGCATCAATATCACCAGCTCCAGGTCTTCGACCTTTGGTTGACTGCAATCACCAGGTAAAGCATCAAATTCAAGGAATTCAGTACTTCACGCTTATGCTCAAAATTAAAATACTATTGGCATGCTTAATATGGATTATTAAGAAGTGGAAGCCGAGAAGGTTCATCAATATCACCAGCTCCAGGTCTTCAACCTTTGGTTGATTGCAATCACCAGGTAAAGCATCAAATTCAAGGAATTCGGTACTTCACGCTTATGCTCAAAATTAAAATACTATTGGCATGCAACAACACCTCGACTAGGGTGTTTTGGTGTTCTGAAAATTCTAAGCTCTAGATAATGTAAATGGAGCTCTCTACCATATGGTTCATATGCTTTGTAATTTCTAGAAGCCTCAACACCAATTACTTTTTACAGCTAAAGTTCTTCCTCAGCAAACAGATCAAAAGATAAACCAAAGATTAGAACCATACACATATAAACTGAAATCTGATCAAATAATCTCAGTGAACCACAGTAGTTCAAAAACACCGGACGAATGGTCTAGCACTGCAATCATCTTCTTACAGCATACCTTTAGAATGTAAAGTATGTCTTTCCCTTCGGATATGTGCTAACACGAAAACATCAAAAAGCTGTTTTCAGCTCATAACTTCAGTTTGGAAAGTGTCCCTTGTTTTCCTGAAAACCATTTTTAAAGTGTTCGGAAGCCAATTGTTTCAAATATTTTCATTCCCGCATGGAAATTAAAACAGAAATTTTTCGAGAATTCCCAGGAACCAAATGGGGCTCATAGTCAGCCAACATGAGAAGAAACTGATTAAGTTTAACCATAAACTCTGATATGAGTACATGATAATATAAGAATTTTAACATACATAAGGCATCTCACCAGTCCAATCCCACGATAGATTGAAGAAACATGCAGAAAGGGCCAGACTCCTTCTCCCAAGTAAGGTTCATAGATTCCAAGGGGCTGACCAGTTCTTTCAAGCTCCCGTTCATCCCTTTCATGCAGATCATTTTTTAACCTATCAGCCTTTTTGGCACTCTTATATACTTCTTCCCATGTTCCATGAGGTTGATCACTTCTATCTTTTAGCTGCATCGAATTATAAGCAACAAATGAACTTTGACAAGAAAGTGAGAATTGAACACATCAAACTGTTTAATATTATTACCTCCTGCTCCTCCCTTCTCTTTCTAGTAGCAGCCACCTCCATATACTTTTCTTCCTCCCATATGCTATATGAAAATGTATCATCGACAGCTTTAATTGGGCTGGAACTCTCCTTTTGAGTATGGTTCCATTGCTCCTCAATTTTGTCCAGAAAAAGGTCACTCCGCAAAATTCTCTTCTGATAAATCGGTCTCGGGATGGTTTCGAATAAATCCCAGTGCCACTCTTGCTTGTTTTTAAGAGATAATTCAGAAACATCCTTTGGAGGCGCAACTTCAGATGGGAGCTTTAGAACTACTTGAAGTAATGATGCATACCCTTCAACAGTTTCTGATACCATGAGGTCCCTACCAGTATGCTTTCCTCTTGCAGCAATATTATGAGCCAGAGGTGACACTTTTCCTTTTGGGGCAACATGCCTTACGATTTTTGACAATATCTTGACATTGTCCTTTGGGAAAAGATAGCCATTGACCCCATCATCAATCTAACCATCATCAGCAATATATCAGTACATAGCTCAATGAAAATGCTCTCAAGATAGAGGATGGTAGTAGAAATTTTGAATTTTCATAGAATGATAAGAAGCTGATTGCAATTTGTCCCAAATGCTCCATGACTAATGTAATAGTCCATCGCATGAGCACCACATGACAATGTTGTCCCAAATACTCCCTGGCTAAATTAATAGTCCCAATCCACCAATAAGCACCACATGACAATGCTGATCCAGATTTCATCATTCGATTTAAAATGGACTAACACCATTCATTAGATGGTTCCATTGTAGACTCATTAATAAGGAACCATGGCAGTTAATTATGCTTTTGGCCTCTACTTAGTTGAGAAAGAGTATGAACAATCAAGAAAATAGCAATATGAAGTAAGATTCTAGTTTTATCTTCTCCCAACACAAAGAGGTCAAACAACATGAATAAGGAACTACGACCACCAGAAGAGGGTGCAGTTTGGCTAGGTCAATGCATCCCTGACTGAATGAGGGCATGCTGTGAAAGGAATTTGAAGAGCCACTCAATCGAGTGAAATATGATGCATACACTCCCTTAATGGTACATTGTCTGTGTATCATCCACAAATTACATGCACACAGGATACTTTTGATGGTTGGCTTGCATTATGGGAAACCAAAAGTTAGAAGCGTACGTATTTTTTAATAACAGCAAGCTCAGGAGCAATGATTGGCCTCCCATAGCACATTGCTTTCACTAGAATTTCTGGAAAAGACTCTTCCTCAAGAAAAGAACCATATATCACAAGATCAGCTATGCTCAAGACAGTGTCAGCATCCTGGTCAACAGTCTTGTACTCCACAATTCCGCTTGGATATCTCAGATTATGCGCAACGGCCTAAAGAATAAAACAATATAATCAATTTACACAATTGAAGGTAAGAAGAGCGTCTCTAACTGCAAGAGATGTAATATTATACCTCCACAGCCACGCTGTAATTGCCAAGTGAACCACTTAGAATAATGATTTTAAGATGGGAAGTGGAATCCCTATCTGTTGGGAAATCAGCTAAAAGTGGTAATATAGACTCTAAAATTAGTGCATGTTCCAGCCACAAACCCTTGTACAAAAATTGACTTCCAACAATTGCAATCACAATATCTTTAGGTTCAAGACCCAAATTGTCTTGCATGTTGTCTTTGTATGATGCCATCATAGTGTTTGTTTCCCATGCTTCAGCTGGAGAACCAGGAATAACTACAAAGTTTCCACCATCAAATGCAGAGAAGATCAACTGTCCATTGAAAAAAAGACGAAAATTAAAACAACTTAAGATAAAGGGCATCAGTACTTGGAAGACAACAACCAAAGCAGAAAATAGGAAGTTTTTGTCATTTCACTTGCAGTATCCAAAATTTTTTAAGCTTCACCTACTTACAGTCTCCAGTAGAAACTTAATATTACTTCCCAGTTTGAAAAGGAGGTAAATAAATGGACAAAAGAAAAGGAAAAAGAGAAGAATCAGTTTGATGAAGAAACTTGAGCTGAGTCCTGTCATATTAGTTTGATTTCAGCCAAGCAGTTATTGATTGGTGCACTTTCATTTTCAGATACTCCTTACATTACGGGATGAGATTCAATAACTGTCACTAGATTAAAAGGAATATTTGATATTTGAACTTACTGGCTGCACATAGTTTGAGAAGACAACAGCAGTGGCACGATTGAGTGTCTTTTTCCAATGATTTGCAAGCTCTATCTGCCCATGTGAATTGTACTGTTTTAAGCGAATAGCTAGTGCTGCATCATGGATGGTCCATATGAGAGGCAAAGACTTGAAAGGCTCCTGCAGAAAACTGCAAAAAGTGAAATCATTCATCTTCATTGAGTAAGGACGAGCCTAATGCAAGGGCAATCCAAGGCATCAATGCATATCACAAGCCACGCTTAAGTCAATGAACCCTAAGTCAACTCCTCATGAAGCTCACTGGGGTGATCTGCTTAAATAGGCAAAAGGAACCATAAATGCAAAATTCCAGATCCTAGAGTCCTTGCAATCCACAAATTCTTCAGATAGGCCAAGAACATCAAACAGAGCATCTCTAGCCCCGAATTGAGCCTCGCCAAGAAGCATAATTAACTGTGAAAGAAATCGATAGAATACTTCAGGAAGTCAAATAAATAGTTGGCAGAATGACAGCCAAATGAACTTATTCTCGGTCCTTGGCATATGAACAATAACTCCTCTTTCCTTGCCAAATTCTTGACTATGACTGACGCGATGTAGAACAAGCACTTTCATTTTCAAGAGATACAACATCGAAGCATGGGAACCAAAAGAATAAGTAAGCATGGAAGCAACAAAGTTCTTGATGTACTAGGCCTACACAAAAGACTTAGGAGTCAATATAATAGCAAAACTGACTGCTTCAATGAGATGAATGTGTCTAGCATCTTATCTGTTGAAATGCACAATTGCATCCCTTTGACAGCTAAATATTAAAAAAACAAAAGACAGACGGGCGTTCATAATTTATTTACCAATTGAGAAGTAACAGACAAAAATAGGAAAAGCTTACCAGGTAGATATATCTGTAGCTTCAAGAGAATTAATGATTATGCCATTGAAGCTGCAGAGAAGTACATATAAGTGAGGTAGAATGAAGACCAAAAGGATGAAATCACAGGAACTGTAGAGTTTACAGCCATAAATTCACATCCAATTGTCAAATGAAAGACACTATCAACTTCATAACCACAGTAAGCAAAGTTAGAAACAGTGAGGATGAGTTGAGGTAATAATGCCTTTTCTTTTGTAATATAAATATCCTTCCCAACAAAGTTATGTTTTCTATGATCTTCTCCACCCTCCATGTGGCTCAAGAGAACCCGGAGTGCATTTCAGTAAAGTTATGGTGAAAAGCATAGTCCTTTGATACAAAACAAAGAGATAGCTTCAAACTTCGAGCAAAAGAATTCAGACCTCCCGCTCCCCCCCCCCTCCCAAAAAAAAAAAAAGAGAACAAAAATATAAAAAGAAACAACTGTGAAGGAACATACAGATAACTATATCAACAACTGACAAGTGCATTAATTGTGCAGAAAGCAGAAGTCCTACTTAAATAAATAGAGCAGTAAGGAAGAAGAACAGGAACGGATGACCCAAAAAAGCAAGATACTGAATGAGAAGGACAAAAGATAATGGCATGAAAAGTCATACTTTAACCAATCAACAAAGAAGTCTGCCTTGTCACAATTCTGAATAATTGTAACGGAAGCTCCTAAGCTTTTCCAGACATCACGCACTGGACCATCTTCAAGCGAAAATACCTGTTTAAGTTCGACTTATTGGTTATTCATGGTTCAACAAAGAAAATTATAGGACATGACTTGGTTGCAAAAAGTAATGCTGAAGACTGAATAGAACACTGTGTCTAGACACTTTACAAAAACCCCTGATCCCTGCAACAACCTCTTATTCAGCAGGACCAAGTTTGGGAATAGAAAAAGACAAGTAGTTATGTATCTTCTTCGGTAGCTAGTTGTTCAGCAGCATGAAAAATGATCAAGTGTAGACACTTCAATCCACGAGCCATATAAATTTCATCTGCTCAGTATTATTTAATGTCACACATCGTGCCTTATGCAAATTTCCGATATCCTGGGAATGGGAGAAGTACAGAACTTAACAGTAGGAAACACCAAGAACTAACTGCATTCTTCACAGAGACTATACGAGTATAGGAAAAATGATGGCAATCTAGTACTTCTCTACCTAGATACCCAAATATAAACATTATGGCATCGATAAGATGATAGCATATGAATATCGGTCGTCAGAACCTGAAATTCATAACCAATCTCTTGGAGGGCAGCTGCAACAGTCACCATCAGTAGCTTCTCCGGATCAGCCACAAGATCACCAAAAACCTTCGCAACAGAATGAGAACAGCAAATCAGAACATGGCAATAGCATGGCCGGAGAAGAAATCACAACTTGGCAGTAGACAATTTCCAGGATACTCAACGGCAGGCAATATTGCAACCTCCAGCACGTCGGATTTCGACACAGATAACAGGAAAAAAAAAAAAAGGAAAAAGAGCCATGGGCAAGCTAAAATTTGAACACTAAAGTGAATAGTCATACTGACCAGTGCAAGCTGGGGTTTAAGGTGTCCAAAGCGACGCAGAGTCACATTATGATGGTACGACTGGTTCAACACACTGGCTTCCCCGCGAAATCTCTCAAGAACCTTTGGAGTCCCGAATCCGAAGTCCTTCAAGTGCGCCAAATCGCCGTCGTACGTCTCCTTCCGTTTGGACGGCGCCAGCGATTTGTCCATGGGCAGGAACATCTGGAACATGACCCCGATGCAGAGGAAGGCGGCCACCGCGCACATCCACTTGTGGAAATCTAGCTTCGTCACGAGCAGGAACCGCGAGAGCCTCGATCTAGCTCGCGCCCGGGCGGACGACGACGACGACGACGACGACTGCGCGCGGGGGAGAGGCTCCCTCTTCGCCGGTAGGCCGGCCTCCAGCGAACCCATCCGGGAGCCCGGAATCAAAACATCGGCGCGGCTCCTCGGAATCGACCTGAAGCAGCAGCAGAAGCTGCGAAAAGGAGCAACCAACGCGGCGGCGGCGGCGATGGCGGCGATTTGCGGGGAGCGTGGATGTGGCGAGGCGGAGCGAGCTGGGGAGAGCGGCTCAGTGAAGATGCCTGTGAAGCTCAGTAATGGATGTAGAGAGAGATGGAGAGAGACGGAGATTTTGTTACGACGCAGTTGACGCGGGGTTATTTATAGCTGGCCCAATCGTCAGGACGAGGCAAAAATGAAAACAGGAGCGACTTGGGAGTTGATGATGATGATCATGCTTCTTTTGTTGCTGAAAATTACGGGAAAAGAAAAGCATTTCTTTCCCCGGTGATTTAGTATTCCTTGTTTATAGGGAGGCTGCACTAATCCACGGCCTCCTATTAATCAGGTAGATATTGTTAATCCTACTTAATTTTTATTCATCTTTTCGTGTATCTTTTAGTAAAATGGATAAGCGTCTGATATATATAAATATGTACAACGTAATTATTTTTTCCTTCCCCCTGATTTCGTATTCCTTATTTATGGGGAGGCTGTACTAAATTTATAGTGCCCTGTTAATCAGGTAAATGTTATCGATCATAATTAATTTTTGTGGTCTTTTCGTATACCTTTTTTGTAAAATGGATAAGTGTTTGGATATATATGAACTTGTTTCATTTTCGATTGAGACGCGTTGGTCAAAATAATTATTAATCTATGTGGCCATGCTAAGCTTAAACATGCCCTTGCGTGCCGCACGGCGCAATTATGTTTTTGAAAAACTGATTTCGATAATATTTGTCGTGCCTTTCAAATATAAAATAAGACTTCTTAATAATAAGACGATTCAAGTAATGCCCTCTTTGCGGAGCAGAATTTAACCCTTTTTCTTTTTGTGATTAGGAGTGCCTTCTGGATGGGGAATATTTACAATTAAAAGTGCACCGCCCCACTCCTGATTTTTGTTTAATTTTTTTTTATAAATTAGATAGAATTGGAGAGATCACTGCACTCATCATGCTGATGCAGCCGAGATAGAGTCTGTTTAAGCAATATATATTAAAAAAAAAAATTTGTACCTTAGTTTTATATCTGACAAGTCGGACGACTGGATTTGTAGAGAGACATGCGGATGGATAATTTGGCTATTACCACGGCGCTTCTTCGTTTTTATTAACAATTTCTTTCATGGTGGTTCAGTTAGATCCATTTCGTCGCGTCGCTCGCCCCCCGTGATTTGTCAGCTTTAACCAAGGAGGCGAGGGCAGAATCAACAGCTGATTAACGAAAAGACCGATCAGAGAATTAATTAATCACAATGGAATGACCACCCTGGCCGACTTCTTTCGTTTTCGTTACCCAGAGAAGGGGTCTTTAGTCCGTTTTTTCCGTTTTTCGAATTCACCAACAATTTCGATTTCCCGACCTTATTAGGACATCTTGTGTCCCAATATGATCAGGAGTAGGTTTGAGCTTAGTTTGTATTTGGTGATTTGGAAAGTTATACATCATTACCTTTACCAAAAAAAAAAAATAATTTCGATTTCCCAGCGAGTTTTGTTTTTTTTTTGTCCTGGGCCCATTTATTGCCTGTCGTTGTTGACCGACGCTTGAGGGAGCGGGGGCGATTTTGGATTTTCATTCGACGTTTGTTTTGGGGGATGTTTTGTCAATTAGGATACGGTCGTGCGATTTTCTACCGGGAGTCTTCTTTTTTCAAAAAAAAAGAAAAAACGCAAAGGAAAGTCTTCGCTTGTTGCAGAATCAACGCGGAAAAAAAGCTGTTTAGGATTTCTTTTTTCTTAATAATGCAAGCACTACAACTTAGGCAAATCCAATCAGATAATTTAAAAAAAATTTCGGACAATTTAAATTAAGTGACAATCCTTAATTTGTGAGATTAGCATCGCAAAAAAATAAATAATAAATAGTTATAAATTGTTATTCAAGAATTTACAGCTCATAGCATGCTGTTATTTTCACGGTAGCCCAAACACTCATAGCTTCTCTAAACCATTGGAATCCAAAACATGGAGTGCTCTTGGGAGTTCGAAAAGGGACCCTCCATAGATGCTGAGTTTCAACATAACTCAAAAGAAGCTTTTCACGTGAGCCAATTGGATCTGCCTTTGATTCTTCTTCTTTCATATGATTCGTGATACAAAGAATAAATAAAAACTCCTTGCCTTGAGATGGGCAAGATCTTAATCTAGGTGAAAATGTAACTAAATGAAACGGAGGCTCTTTGCTCTAACAAGAGGCAGCAGCAACCGCAAAAAACCGAAACTGGGAGTGTATGTGCTGCAGAATTTGATGCATAGTCCTCTCTGACTCCATCTACCTCGCGATGTCACGGCAGCAGCAACAAACAGCCCCAGGAGTCAGCATTAGCAGGGGTTAATTGTATCTTCGTTTTATATGTGAGAAAAGTGAGAAGGGCCTTTTGTCCGTTCTTCTCGTTTTTCAAATTCACCAACGATTTCGATTTTCCCAGTGCTTTTTTTCTTGTCCTGGGGCTATTTTATTGCCTGTCATTGTTGACCGACGCTTGAGGGGGGGCAGTTTTGGATTTTCATTCGGCATTTTATTTTGGGATGTTTTGTCAATTAGGATACGGTCGTGCGATTTTCTACCGGGAGTCTTCTTTTTTCATAAACACACAAAGAAAAGTCTTTGCTTGTTGCAGAATCAACGCGGAAAAAAAGCTGTTTAGCATTTTTTTTATTAATAAAGCGAGCACCATAGCTTAAGCAAATCCAATAGGATAATTTAAAAAAAATTAGACAATTTAAATTAAGTGACAATTCTTGATTTGTGAAACTAACATCACAAAAAAATAAATAACAAATAATTATAAATTATTGTTGAATTCACTCTTGCAAGAATTTGCGATTTATAACATGCTGTTATTTTTACAGTGGCTAAAAAAGACTTTTATGCTAACAAAGCCATATTAGTTTCTCTAAACCTTTGGAATCTAGAACATGGAGTGCTCCCGGGAGTTCGCCAAGGGAACCCCCATAGATGCTAAGTTGCAACGTAACTCAAAGAAGCTTTTTACATGAGCCAATGGGATCTGCCTTTGATTTTTCTTCTTTTATACGATTCGGGATACAAAGAATAAATAAAAACTGTGCCTTGAGATGGGCGAGATCTTAATCTAGATGAAAATGTAACTAAATGAAACATAGGCTCTTTGCTCTAACAAGAGCCAGCAGCAACCGCAAAACCGAAACTGGGAGTGTATGAGCTGCAGAATCTGATGCATAGTCCTCCGACTTCATCTACCTTGCAATGTCACAGCAGCAGCAACAAGCAGCCCCAGGAGTCAGCATTAGAAGGGGTTAATTCGTCGCAGAGCCTCACCTAAAGGAAAAGGCGGTGATGAATTTCTCACAACCTGCCTAGCGGGGACTCATTGGCGTAATCGTCCACCAACCAGAGACCGAAATCGTGGAACCGCTTTATCTTTTTCTCGAAACCTGTAATGTAGTTGTTGTGGATTATGACATGCATGCCCTTGGTTTCCTGTACCCATGTCTGGTTCTTGAAATAAAGGCCTCCCGTGGGGAAGGCCTTCTGGGGCAGCAGGTAGAGATCAACCTGCAGATGGAAGGAACATAAACGGTCATAAGTACGACACAAGTATTATGCAAATTGTATCAGTGCAGTATCTATTGACTTTGCTGGATCTCTATGTAGCAAATCCCTCGACAAATCATTCTGAATCATAATCAACTGATAGGACTAGGTGCAGGAAATGCAGGACCGAGTTCTCTAATAAAATTGGCTGACCAGATGACCAAGAATTATCGAAAGCGCATTAAGGAGTTTCTCAAGTTCCATAAACAGGTCGCCATCTGAATCAAGAAATTATCCCAACTCCATGAACAAAATAGATATTTTGAACAAGATGAGTATATACGATGACAAACGCAAGTAGATGTCAGTGTTTGTGCTGATTTTGCTCTATCATCCAATCATTCATGGCACCAATATACCATGGAATAGTGATGCATTCTCCAAAAGCCAACTAATTGGTTGGCATTAAAACAATCGACATGAGCTGTCCAAATTAGACTCGACAAACCTGTCCAGAGCTTTTCATCAGTGCCCAATTAAAAGCAGGCTGGTCATTGGATTTTTTTGATTTTGTCCATGGTTGAGCTTGAAGTTCCTTGATCCACTTCTTCATCACAAGTTTAGCACCAGAAGTGGGGCGCAGGAAGATCATACAGCTACATATGTAAGTCCGACCCTTTTTTCCAGGAGGCGGTAAATCATGAGAATGGTTCAGGGGTTTGACCTGTTCAAAGAAGAAAGAGTACGAATATTAAGAAATGAGAACAATGAACCATTCAGACTTTCAGACAGTAAAAACCAGGTACACAGGGCATACTATTGATAAGATGGCAGACTGTAAAGTATATTTGCTGTCTAAATAAAGACAGAAATAGGCAAAGCATATTAAACTCCAAATGCGTTTTTTTAGAATGTTTTTGTTTAATCTATGTTGGGAAAAGGGCGTGACATAAGATAAAGCAGTTTCTTGGTCAGATATATTTTAAAATGGGGTTTAAAGAGGCATCCCTGCCTTTTATTGCTGAAAGAGCATTGTTGGATGCTATCTAGACTCGTAAGTATGGAGACATATTTTACTTTTGGGTGCGGATGGACCAAGACTGTAGAAATCCATTGCAACAGGACTTTACTCCATAAATGCTGGAAACTGCAATTAGTCTTAAAACATCACTTGGTGTTTATCGTGGTCCCTTTTTTTTTGGTCACTCTCTATTGCTGATTTTCTTAACTGGGTGGACTATCGAAGGTTTGCCTTATCTGTGGTTCTTAAGAGGATGTAACGCTTAAAACATGATTCGGATGCTTTACACCCCATGATTTGGATGCTCCAGACTATTTGATGGCATGATTCTCATGAATGCTGACAATCATGTTACTAACCACGCAAATTACATCAACTTTCAGAATGAAGACAGACATATTACCGAATGTTGAAAGGAAGATCAAAGCAACATTCCAGCTGAACAAGCACCGTTACAAATCATTCAATAATGTCTCAATAAATGTGATAAAGACAAAACATAGCATAATCAAATCGTAACTACAAGAGATTGTTCCTTCACTTCATGTTCTTTTCCCCTTTCTCGGTAGATAGAGTGAAATAGAGCCAACATGCAAAACTTTACTCCACTAAGTATACTATGTATGAGAGAAACACTAATTCCGAGGATTGGAATACTTACAGCAGCCATGTCATCGGTGAAGTAGACATTGTGTTTTCCTTCCAAATAAGGAAATGGATCGGCCAACCAAACCATATCAACATCATTGTACATAACATTATACCCAAGCTCCAAAATGTCTAGCAGGTGGCGGGGCCTTCGTGATGTAAAATTGAAGAACCCCTTGTGACATAAAAAAGAAGGAAAAGGGTAGCAAGCTTAGAAAGGCTGTCCATTGAACTCGGAAAATAAACAACCATCTCAAAAAAACAAAAGGGCAATAAACATGAACCGACCAATTGACAGCTACAAACCAGCACATCAGAATACAAGAATACTTCCCCCAGGCATTATGACACCTCCACCAAGACCCCTTATGGCTAGGATTATATCAAGCACCTCAGCAGGTAAATGCCAACCGCTACTCGATTAACTTGGAACACAGCATGGGCTTCAGATGACAACAGTAGTACCTAGCATTTCATACTTAGTTGCTCATCTCTAGCAACAAATAAACTACAAATTCCTTGGGTGAAGTCTATAAAGGCCATAATCTAATCGCAACAAGGGCAACATCAGTCTCTCTGTTAAACCCACATGAGCATCGACTTAACTCAATTCCCAGAAGAGCCCTAGTATACCTGAGAACCAAACTTATGCGCCGTCTGTGTATCGGGAGCCGGAGGGATCAAAACCGCGTGCCCAGGCCACCTCTCATTAACCTTATAGAGCGTGGCATAGTCCTCGGCGATCACGAGCACCTTCTCGTGGTGCTTTTGCCTGGCGATGCTGATCAGCCAGTTATTGAGGAAGGGCAAGTAAGGCTGGCTCACGGCGCACACGATCACCGTCCCGTTCTTGGCCACGAACGACGCCGCCTGCGCCAGAGTGTAGGCCCGCCACTTGGTGAGCGCCGGCCTCGTGCTCGAGAAAATGCCGTCGTGCATCTCCGACCACGGCATGAAGACGCCGAGGGTCACGAGGGCCAACAGGAGGACCAAGAGGCCGATGCGACCGAAGATCGAAGGATGCTTCTGAGCAAGCGCCGAGAAGCGAGGGGACGACGGTTCGCGGAAGTAGGAGAGCGTGGATTGGAGGGGTCTCTGGTGCAGGAACGACGACATTGTTTGCGCTTGCGGAGCGAATCGAAGGAGTGCGGAAGAAGGGGAGCGTTCACCGTCCGGGACGAACGAGCCGACTCGATGCGGCTCGCCGCCGCCGCTATGCCCGGCACCACAGAGATGGGGCGAAACTGACCTCGAATGTCGTAAGCTGCGGGGGACTTTCGGAGCTGCTGAACATCGGAGACTCTCCGAAGGATCGCGATAGCTTCGGATTAGGTCGAAGATCAATGAGGATGGCGCTTAGATGCACAGCTTCTGTGTTGGAAACACAGTCGGATCTAAAAAAATGGTGGCCTCTTTTCTTTTTCTTTTTTAATTTCTTTTTGCAGCCGACACGTGCGACTGCGACTGCGACTGTGCGTATGTCACGGGCCGATCGATCTCGCGTTCCCTGACCCGTGCGGCCTTAGGAATTTCTTCCCAAGTCAGCCTTCCCCACACTCAACTCACAAGAACTTTTAGAGAGAGAAACTTCTAGAGAGAAGCTCTGGATTTCTATTACTTCTTGAAAGAATGAGGTGATACAATGAGGGGGAGGAGACCCCTTCTTATACAAGTACCGGACTGACAGTATCCGTAGATCTCTCCCCGATCTTACGGTGGAGATCGTATCTCCCCAACTACCCAACTACCTCATTAATTACAGAGGTTTACAATTAATGTCCCGCCCCCAGGAGTATTCTATAACACATCAAGAAAACCCTAGTACTAGAACACTCGGGGCCCGCCTTCTTTGTTCAAGGTTCGGTCACGGTCCATCGTCCAGGAAACCTCATGAACGATCCAATTCTTCGGGCCGTGACATTCTCCCCCACCTATTCGGGCGACGCCCTCGTCGCGTCTTTGGCATGGAAAGCATCGATATGTTTCTTGAATTGCCAAAGAGCTTCCTCGGGCTCCCAACTTGCTTCACTCTCCGGAAGACCCTTCCATCGGATTAAGTATTCTCGCTTCGGCGCACGATATCTCTTCCGTATGACTCGATCCGCCATGATGAAGTCGACGTCTCGATCATAGGAGGTTTTTGCTCCAAGCGGCGCCCGTTGCGACTCCCCTCGATCCGGGTCCTCCTCGTCTACACGGAAAGGTTTAAGCATACTCACATGGAATACCGGATGTACCTTGAGTTTTGGTGGCAGTTCCAGTTTGTATGCGACCTTCCCAACCCGATGCAACACTCGGAATGGCCCCTCGTAGCGACGTATAAGCCCTTTATGCACGTCCTTGTATCGAAGAACCAGGTGTAGCTTGGCCAACACCAAGTCCCCGGCTTGGAACTCCACGTGCCGTCGCTTCTTATCGGCCCACTTCTTCATGCGCTTCGAGGCCTTGTGTAGACACGTTCGTGCCAAGTCCGCTTGCTCATGCCACTCCTTGGCGAACTTGAAAGCGGATGGGCTACTCCCCTTATAGCCCGTTGCAACCGTACTCGGAGTGAGTGGTTGTTGTCCCGTCACGATCTCGAACGGACTTTGGTTCGTGGACTCGCTCTTTTGAAGATTGTAGGAGAATTGGGCTACATCGATCAACTTCGCCCAATTCACTTGCGTCGTACTTACATAGTGTCGAAGGTACAACTCCAAGAGTGCATTGACCCGCTCCGTTTGTCCATCGGTTTGGGGATGCAAACTTGTGGAGAAATTAAGATCCGACCCTAATAATTTAAAGAGCTCGGTCCAGAATCTACCCGTGAATCGAGGGTCGCGATCGCTCACGATCGTTTGCGGCACTCCCCAATACTTGATGACGTGCTTCAAGAATAGCTTGGCCGCTTCCTCGGCCGGACAATCCTTCGACGCGGGCACGAACGTCGCGTACTTGGAAAATCGATCCACCACGACCATGAGAGTCCGACACCCTTCGGACTTTGGCAAGTTGACAATGAAGTCCATGGAGACACTCTCCCATGGACGCTCCGGGATGGGAAGTGGCTCCAAGAGCCCCGCCGACGACCTTTGTTCAAGCTTGTCTTGTTGGCATACAAGGCAAGTCCGGACATATGCCTCAACGTCGTCGCGCAAGTGAGGCCAAAAGTAACGATCCTCCACAAGCGCCATAGTGCGGTGGATCCCCGGATGACCCGCCCACTTGGAATCATGGCACTCCCGTAGGATTTCCTTCCGTAGCTTCCCATATAGTGGCACGTACAATCGCCGTCCTTTGGAGTAAAGCAAGTCACCTTCACACCAAAATTGCCGGGTCTTGCCCTCCCGAGCATGGTCGATGAGTGCCTTGGCCGTTGGATCGTGTTGGAGTCCCTCCTTGATCCGTTCATCCCATGGATTCTTGGGACGACTTACGATTGATGATGCTAGCTCACTCCTTCGGCTAAGCGCATCGGCCACGGAATTTGCCTTCCCCGGCTTGTATTCGAGCACATAATCGAACTCCGCCAGGAATTCTTGCCATCGAGCTTGCTTCGGGCTTAACTTCTTTTGAGTTTGGAAGTAGCTCGTGGCCACATTGTCCATCCTTACGACGAACCGGGATCCCAAGAGATAATGCCTCCAGGTACGAAGGCAATGAACCACCGCGGTCATCTCTTTCTCTTGGACCGTATACCGTCGTTCGGTATCATTCAGCTTTCTCGACTCGAACGCTACCGGGTGTCCATCCTGCATAAGAACACCACCAATAGCAAAATCGGAAGCGTCGGTTTCTACCTCATAAGGTTTGGCATGATCGGGTAGCACGAGCACCGGCTCCTCGATCATGGTTTGCTTCAACCGATCAAACGCCTTTTGGCAACGGGTCGTCCACTCCCACGGTTTCTCCTTCTTTAGCATATCCGTGAGTGGCACGGTGATGCTCGAATATCCTCGGACGAACCGTCGATAGTAGTTGGTGAGGCCAAGGAATGACCTTAGATCCGTCACCCTGGTTGGCGGCTTCCAATTCACAATGGCCTCGATCTTGGCCGAGTCCATCTGCACACGTCCACCCCCGACGATGTGTCCCAGGAATGGAACTTCCCGTTGTGCAAAGGCACATTTCTCCCGCTTGACATATAAGTCATTCTCCCGTAGAACTTGGAAGACTCTCTTCAAATGCTCGATGTATTCCTCGAGCGTCCGGCTATACACCACAATGTCATCAAGATAAACCACGACGAATTGATCTAAAAATGGGTGGAGTACCTTGTTCATGAGTGTGCAAAATGTGGCCGGGGCATTAGTCAAGCCGAATGGCATGACGAGGAACTCGTACGATCCATACCGGGTTACACAAGCGGTCTTTGACTCGTCTCCTTTTGCAATCCGCACTTGATAGTATCCCGATCGAAGATCAAGCTTGGTGAACCACCGTGCTCCTCCAAGTTGATCGAACAAGTCCGCAATGAGAGGGATCGGGTACTTGTTCTTGATTGTCAGCTTGTTTAGTGCCCGATAGTCGATGCACATCCGGAGTGACCCATCGTGCTTCTTTTGGAATAGAACCGGAGCACCAAACGGCGATTTCGATGGTTGAATATACCCTGCATCGAGCAACTCCTTGAGTTGTCTTCTTAGTTCCTCCAACTCGGGAGGCGCCATGCGATAGGGTGTCATGGCGGGTGGTCGAGCGTCGGGCACTAGCTCGATTTTGTGATCCACCTCCCTTTGAGGCGGAAGCTTCTTCGAGAGTTCGGGGGGCATCACGTCCTTGAAGGAGTCGAGGACTTGAGTCACTTCCGTCGGGACATCACTTCCTTTCTCTTTTGAATCTTCAACCTTCAAAGTTGCCAAGAAAGTAGCTTCCCCCTTCCTTGCTCCCTTAGTAACTTGCATTGCCGATATTATCTTTTGGTCACGACCCGACTCTCGGGTGACCGGGACCACACATTGACAACGTGCGTCCAAGATACAAATACAATCGGCAAATGGGACAATAAGAGCATCTATTCTATCAAGGAATCCCAAGCCAATGACAAAGTCATAATCGTCAAGTGGAATTACCTCGATCGTCTCTTTACTCTTCCATTGCCCGAGTTGAAACTCCACATCCTTAGCCAAGCCGTTGGTAAGGATTTCCTTGGAGTTCACCGTCTTGAGCCAACCGGCCCCCTTCTCAACCCGAAGATTGAGTTTCTTCGCGGCTTCTTCCGAGATGAATAGATCGGATGCCCCCGTATCGATGAGCGCACTCATCTTGGTTCTCCCGATCATCACGTCCGCGAACATCAATCCCTTAGGCTTGTTCGCCCTTTTGGACCTTATGGAACTTAGGATTCGCAACGTACCGAGTCGTGCCTTCTCTCGTTCCTCCTCGTGTGCTTTGACAATCGCGGCTAGTTTGCCTCGAGTTGGGCAATCACGAGCCATGTGTGCACCGTCGCACAAGAAACACTTGAAGATACGTCCCTTCTTGTGTTCTCCTCCGCTCGACTCCGCCTTCGCCCTTGGAGGGGCCGTTGATGGTTTGCTTCCACTCGGACGGTGGAATTTGTTACGATCTCCCCCACCAACGCCCTTGTCCCTTGGTCGGGTGTCCGGCTTGTTCGCGGGAGTTGATTTGTACTCCACCAAGGCCTCGGCTATGGACATGGCCGCCGAAAGGTCCTTCGCGTTGCATCGCTTCAACTCTTGTTTAACCCATGGTTTCAAGCCACCCATGAATTGATGGTAGGCCTCCGTATCATTCATGGACGGAATTTGGAGTAGCAACTCCGAGAACTTCCGGACATAATCCCGGACACCTCCTTTTTGCTCAAGACGACGGAGTTCATCTCGAGCTTCTTCTTCCGCATAAGCGGGATAGTATTGACGTCGAAATTCCTCGACGAACAATTCCCAGGTAGTGATCGGTTCACCACTCCGATCGTCACTCCTACGACGCCACCATAAGAGTGCATTATCAGACAAGTACATAGACGCGGTACTTACCCGAATCGCCCCATCGGTGATCCCCATTACTAGGAAATACTGCTCCATGTACCATAGGAAGTTGTCCACGTCTTTAGCCACCCGTGAGCCTTTGAACTCCTTTGGCTTCGGGGCATCCACTCGTGGACTGGCTTGCACGGTGATCACCCCGTTCACGCGTGCTCCTTCCATTTCGGCGACTTTCGCCTTAAGTTCGGCCATCTCCGCGCGCATGGCCTCCACCAAGGCCTCCAAGGCATCGTCCCGTTGTTGAAGTTCGTTGGTGGTGTCGGTCAGGTTGCCTAGCATCTCCCCTCGGAGTTCTCCGAGTCCGGACTTGAGCTCCAGCACCTCGGCCTCTAGCTCCCCTGTTCCGGTCTCGCCTCCTTCGATGCGTACGGACATATCCTCAACCATCCTTTGGACGTCAGCCATGGCGATCTCCATCTTCGCCACGCGGGTCTCCAAGTCACCAACCATATTCCTCGAACATGATCTAGCACGATTCTTCTTTGCCTTGGCACCTTGCTTCTCAGGAGCCCTCCCACGATCATCGCCTCCACCCATCTCGGTTTGTGACGATACATCGGATCGTGGTTCCATCGCGCCTTTGGCCATCGTAGCTCTGATACCACTTGTCACGGGCCGATCGATCTCGCGTTCCCTGACCCGTGCGGCCTTAGGAATTTCTTCCCAAGTCAGCCTTCCCCACACTCAACTCACAAGAACTTTTAGAGAGAGAAACTTCTAGAGAGAGAAGCTCTGGATTTCTATTACTTCTTGAAAGAATGAGGTGATACAATGAGGGGGAGGAGACCCCTTCTTATACAAGTACCGGACTGACAGTATCCGTAGATCTCTCCCCGATCTTACGGTGGAGATTGTATCTCCCCAACTACCCAACTACCTCATTAATTATAGAGGTTTACAATTAATGTCCCGCCCCCAGGAGTATTCTAGAACACATCAAGAAAACCCTAGTACTAGAACACTCGGGGCCCGCCTTCTTTGTTCAAGGTTCGGTCACGGTCCATCGTTCAGGAAACCTCATGAACGATCCAATTCTTCGGGCCGTGACACGTACCTGCTTCTTGTTCCTTTTGTATCGATTAGCCTGTGAATCGCAAATTAATCGGGGAAAAAACCACCAAAAATCCCAAACTTTCACCTCCGTGATACATTTATCCCGAACTTTTTTTTATTACACTAAAAATCTCAAACTTTCTTATTTGTGATACATTTACCTCAGTGTACATTATCCATGGGCATTTTCGTCTTTTCCGCTTTTTTTTTTTTACTTTTTTTTCCTTCCGGCGAGGGGGCTTCGCCGGCGTCGAGCGAGGGCCGCCCTCGCCTGGGTGAGCTCGGGCGAGCCTCGCCTTTGCCCGGATTTGGCGAGGGCGAGCCTCGCCGTGCTCGCCGGCGTCGGGCGAGGCTCGCCCTTGCCAGATCCAGGCGAAGGCGAGGCTCGCCGGCATCGGGCGAGGCTCGCCCGAGCTTGCCCAGGCGAGGGCGGCCCTCGTCGGCGTTGGGCGGCCCTCCCCCAACGCTGGCAAGGGCGGCCCTCGCTCGACGCCGGCGAAGCCCCCTCTCTGGAAGGAAAAAAAAGTAAAAAAAAAAAGAAAAAGCGGAAAAGACGAAAATGCCCATGGATAATGTACACTGGGGTAAATGTGTCACAAATAAGAAAGTTTGGGGTTTTTGGTGTCACAAAAAAAAGTTCGGGGTAAATATGTCACGGAAGGGAAAGTTTGGGGTTTTTGGTGGTTTTTTCCCAATTAATTAATCAAATTTGCTTCGATTCATCATTCACCACACCTTGCGATCGGAGGGCCGTGGTCGTGAAATATGACATCTTAAAATCCGGCCACACCTTTTGGACTAACTGGGTGTGTTGGAAAATTCTTGATGAGTATGACCCAATCATATCCTTAGTCTAACTTTTAACGGGATAATATTTTTTTTTATCAATCTTGGTCACAAATTAGGTGTATGATGTTAAAATAGATCGTGGTGGTGCATTTTCAGAGGAAGATTGAAATGCTACCATGGTTTATGAGATTGATAAACTCATTGATGGAGTGTCAAAGATTGTTAAAGCTGATTGTGCTATTTTGGCAGAGGCCCTAGCTGCAAAGGAAGGGAAATTTGCTAGAACTAGGAGTTTGGGAGAAATGTGAGCAGGAGATTGATTCCAAGAGGGTTCCTGATGCACTTGTGAAAGAGCAAGCTGGAGTGCCATGGAAGATTGCACCTGTTATTCAAAGATATGAAGATGTTCAGCAGAGATACGGAAAGGGTTAGAGTTGCTTTAGCAAGAAGAAGTGGTTATGATGTTGCTAATTGGGTCGCTGCTCTGTCTAGGACAAGGAACGTTTCTTTAGATTGGGTTAACAATCCTCCTCCACCTTTGCGTAACACGTTGGAGGAGGACCTGAAAAGCTTTCCCCCTTAATGAAGAAGGGCTTTCGGTGTTGTAAATTCTTGTTTCAGCAGTGGAAGTGATCTGATGTTGTCGTTTGGTCTAAAAAAAACACGTGCTTTGTCATTGTAAATCACCTGAGCTGTAATGATCTAAGTCACAAAATAAGTAAGAGTAATGATACCAAATTTATCTTCATCTGAATAGCTCAACCACCTTTCAAGAAGCATTCAAACTCGTCGCAGAGTTCAACCTCTAAGCACCCTGGCACCAGAAAATAGTTAACTTACAGAACATAACGCATGGTAAATTCATACTCAGTGTCGCAGAATGTCATACAGGACACACACCATCTAGGGGAGAACGACAGCTTACACTCGTTCAATACTATACAAATATACAGTTATAGTACAAGTGTCTTCTAGGATGACTCAATCCAATAACCTGCCCTTACAGTCCCAAGTTGCTTGAGCCTGGCAAAAAGCAGGCCAAAAGTTCAACCTGCAGGGATTAACTTAAGGACGCACTGTATAGCATAATTGAAAGGCAACTTCTCTACGCTAGTTCCTTCTCGAAGATGAAGATGATGAACTCTCAAAATATGTTGGCTTTGGTGTTGAGGGGCAGCCTAGAGACTGGATCAGCTCACCCACGGTTAGCACTTTGAACTTATAGGGTGAATTGGTAGCGATGTTATCGACACGGTGTTCAAAAATCTTCCCCTTCTTATCAAATTTGTATTGAGAAGTGCCGTCAAATCGACTGCGACTCTCCCATGGGACTCGCGGAATTCCATGAACAGTCCACCGAACCATCAAGACGTTTTCAACCGGCTGCCACACGCTAACAACGTCAACCCACAAAGCCCTGAAAAATATTCTTCCATGGAATCGTAACCCCCAGAAGATAGATTTGTAGTTCTCAATTCCCATGAAAGTGTTGAGCGGATCTTTGAAGACTATGTCATCCCTAAAGCAAGCAAACAAGAGCATCTTACATTGATTTCCAAGACACCACTCTTAGAATGGCTATTAATATTTTCCTAAAGGAAACACCACAAGCTTTCGGAAATTCCAAAATGTGCATCATCATCAAGAACAGTCATTATTTAGATGGTCAGTAGTAGGATATAACACCGAGTTAAGTGCATACAACCCAGAAAACTAAAAGCATAGTTTTATCTCAAAGTATAACAGACTAGATATGAATAAGCATACATCTCCATATAGAAAATAATTAGCAGCAGAGATAAGCATTTAGAGTTCACCCTGTAGTCAGATGGCACATAAACAACACACCACAGCTGTGTGATAGTTCGTTATGAACATCAAGAGAGCATATGCACATATATGTAGGAGCTCCCTCCCAATCTAGTATTTGTGGATACGAGAGCAGAAAAAAATTTTGAATTCTTACAAGCTTAAGAGAACACCTAATGTGACTATCAAGTATTAAGAGATTCAAGATTATTGTACCAGCACCCATCCTGGGTACGGGCACTAGTGATGACCCAAGTTCAGAATACAACAGCAATGACCAAGGTAAATCAGCTCAACGTGATCAAATATCTATTGACTTTGACATCGCAGCTGGTTCCACGTCAAGAACTTAGGTATTCATTCAGGTTCGTCTCATTTCCATTTTCCTATTGATGATTCCAAGAATATTTTTATGTTGAAACTTATGCTGATAGTAAAAAGCACACGTGGGCTACAGCTATACAAATCAGGCACTTAAATACCCAATGAACTCCTGAAGAAACCATCTGATGACTTTATTAAGTCCATAGTAACAAATGAATCGTTGCATCAGTTTATAATGAAACTACCAAGTAACTAGCATGGCTATGAATTGCAAGTAGACACATCTCCTTTTAGTATACCAAGATCGCACAGAAATGCATTGATAAACCAACACGAAACCGCCTGTTCACTTACATAACAATAGAACCTGACCTAACATAATCGATCAAACTCTTGTGCTTGCACCAATTGTGTCTCCATCTACCATAAAAAAGGTTGGGCATTTTACTTTGGGCCAAAAACCATCACTAGTTACATAAGCATTATGCTTAAAATCCACCAGCTTTACCCAAGCCATCCATATGCTTCATTTGCTTAGCAACGACGTCACTCATCAACCGAAACTAATTAAGATGAGCTAAACATCGTCGAAAAAACCAAAACTTTTCGACTATAGCACCGGCACAATCGCGTAAATTCATTCCTCGAGAAGCTAAGCCACCAAACGGAATCCATAAACACCAGGAGCGATCAACAAGTACGAACCTGTAGATATCGAAATTGAGCTCCCTGTAGAACAGCTCCGGAAACTCCTCGCGCAGAGTGCGAATCGCGTAGCCCATGTTCAAGTAATAATCCTGCTCCTCCTCCTCCTCCTCCCTGCTCTTCTTCACCGGAGCAGAGAATTGCCCGTGCAGGCTCACGTTCTGATCGCAATCCGAAGCAACTCCCAACTCGGCGCCCTTCGTCCGTGCCCGGGGCCTCATCCGAGACCCCCAATCCTCGCTCCTCCGAAGCAGCGGGCCGACCTTGAGATTCCTAGGATTAGGGCTCCCGGGGGGGCAGAATTCCGTCGCGGCAAATCCCGCGCGCCGGGCGGCGCGGAGCGCGGGGACTTCCGGCGAGAGGATTGGGGCGGCCATGGCGAGCTGCGCTAGGCGGCGGCGGCGGCGGAGGATCAAGAGATGGCGAAACGACGAGGCGACATTTTCTCCCGAGAAAGTCGCGGCCGGGGGAAGATTTGAGATATTTTCGTGGCCAGACGGGAGGAGGAAAACGGGGAGCGGGACGGAGGGGGGGCAGATATCCGTTTCGGATAATAAAAGAGTTTCCTTTCGTGGATAATTAGGAATTAATGGGGGGTAATTAAATTAAAAACTGAGGAAATTATGTGATTGGTCGTCGGGATTTATCGCCTGCGGCCGATGGTTCTGGCCCTTGTCCGGGGGTCGACCGATCAAAGGCCGTTGATCCTTTCCTGAAGGCACGGGCAATATGAGCGGACCCAATTCCGAATTCTTAGGAGTTATTTCGCAGGAAAAGCTATAGGGATTATTCTCTCGCTCCCTAAAATTGATACGCCATGTCGGGACACGATATTTTGTATATTTCGTTTACAACTCGATGGATTGGACACGAAACGGAAATCATAGCAGTGGTCGAGTCGATTAAAAAATAAGAGTGGGTTTCAGCAGACTGCAGTGACATGATTAATGTGCGTGGTATTAATAGGTGAACATATGCACCGAGAGCAAAGATCAACATATTTGATTACATAAAGGAGATTTCACATGAGCGGTGAAAAGACATATTTGCAAGCGAGAAAGGTAGCTTAGCTTATTACAGAGTATTACAAGAGGTAAAATTCACTTTTTCAGACGAAGGGCTTGATGGAAGAGCTATATCCAGTCTGATCATCGTAATATTTGGACCACAGCATCACGCCTCCATACTTGGGAGATCCTTTGATGGCGGGCAGTACTTTGGAAGTAAGTTCCGATGCGGGAATAAAGCCATTGCCAGCTGCATCCGGCGCCGCGGGCAGTCCCAAGAAGATTTTGCCGGCCCGGATCGAGGTCCACTGCTTCCACGCGTCTTCGAAACTACCCATGCTCCCTGAACTGTACTCGCACGGCGGATTGTTGTAAAATTGGACCCAGACGTAGTCGAATAAGCCTGTTTAAAGGGCACCTCCAACCCAAGCGTCCGGATAAGGACACTGTGGGGCTGCGGTCAAGTACACCTTCTTCCCCCTGCTGCTATACGCAGACAGGTACCTAGCCAGATCATCCCAGTGCTGAGTCGTGCCTCCTTCGATGTCGAAGTCGATGCCGTCGAGCACCGCGGCCCCAAGTGGCCTAGACGAGGAGTGGCCTCCTAGGAAGTTGTTCCATAGATACGTAGCGACCTGTCTAGCATCCTGGGCGGAGGTGAGATAGTAACTTCCCGCGCCTCCACCGATCGAGAGCATCACCTTGATTCCCCTAGCTTGGCAAGACTTGATCTCGGAGCTCAAGGCGGTGCATCCTCCGCTGGAAGGATCGCAGTGGCCGGCGAGGTTGATCACGGGAGTCTGGCCATTGCCGAAGACGCAGAGAAAAGCTAGGTTCACAAACTTGTAGTTTCCGGAGGCACAAGTGTCGGCTAGAGTGCCTTCGTTGCCATTCTGACCCCAATAGATAGATATTCCGCCGGCATTGATGCCGACCACAAGAGCCAAAATGATTGAAAAGAGGAATGCTGGCGAGGTTGAAGATTTGGAAGCCATCTTTGGTGTTTCTCTCAACTCACTTGGTATACTCGATGACAGGTTACTCTCACTTCGGTGCTTGAGAAGGTTGGGAATTAAGGGCTTTTATAGGAGAAAGATCGAGCCCACCTATGATGTCCTTTTGTGTTTTCCGGGAGAGTGCGTGACTTGGCAACTGAGCAGTCTGACAAATATTAGTGGACGTGGATTAACGTAGATGGCCTGTAAAGAGTTAAGTAAGATCAGAACAAAACCGTCCTCTATGGCCATCAATTTATAATTGTTCTTTTCATCCTTTGACTTAAAGCCAAAAGGAATGAAGATCAAGAAGCAGTCGCAATTTTGGTTGCGGGCTTTTGGCAGCTAATTGTTGTCACTCGTGTGTACATTGTCCTGATGGTCGATGATATTGGTATCGTCCTAATTCCTTCATAAGCTGCTGTCTCTAGTGGTCATAATTTGTTGATGTTGAAAGTATTTCTAAAAACTGGCTGTAGTGTGTTTAAATTAAGTTCACACCAGATCTTGTATAGAAATTTCGAGGTCAATAACGTGAATCGTACGAACGAGCTAATGTAAGCTTGTTCTTGTTCGAGAACTGGAGAGACCGTGAAACTTGTTTCATTCTTGCTCCAGTTGCCGTGCCGTTAGATCTTCGTGGGTTCTATCGCAGTCCCAACGATGCTGGGGAAATGCCTCACTTGGATTGGTGAATATATGGGTTCTTTCAAGTCTGCAATTGCAAATCTTCTTGCGTATTACTGCTATAGAATATACCGTCAATCCCACGATCGTCTGGTGAACACTAGGACAATCTCATGAAGCTTGCCAGCTTTATGAGCTAGGATGTTTTTCAATGTTCAAATCAATGTGCTGAGAGAGAGGGAGAGAGAGAGGGGCACGGGGAGGGAATTAACAGTTGCTTTCTCAAGACCTACTATGTTCTCATGCGATAAAAACCACCAGGAAACAGAAAGATGAGGGAATTTAACTGTGCTTTTCTCAAAACCTACCATGTGCTCATGTGATAAAGCAGTACACATTCCATCTCTCTCTTTCCCATCCTCCTTTTGAATTTCATTTGTTTGGGAATTTTCCATCTCTTCTCATCCTAGAGCCTTGCATTGCGAAATCCTTGAATGAAATCCAATGGCGGACCAAGACTGTGACCACATAAGCCATTTGCCAGATCGCCCGATCAACCACATCTTTTGCTTCTCCAAAACCGAAGAGGCGATGAGACTCTGCATTCTGTTGAAGACGCTTCACCTCTGGACCACGATCCCTTACCTCATTTTCTCCCCCATTCTCAGGAATCCTTTGAAATCGCTCGTTGATTGTTTCTGGGATTTCATGAACAGTGTTTTCGTTTTCAATTCCGCACCCACAGTACATGAATTCCACATCAAGATGCCGTATGACCGCAGACTTAAAAAAAGGTGGTCAGTCCGGTTTGCCACTTTGCATCATGTCGTCTCGACTTGTGAAAGGTGAGTATGGCCTTCCTCTATTCCTCAGGCGCTGCTCCTCTCGTAGACCTGCGGGTGACTCCTTGTGCCTCATGGGTGAGCGGGTGAAGTTGAGTAATCAAGCATCCCAGATCGTTTTGAAGCGTTGTCCTGTTCTTAAATATTGAGAGCTGCATCAGTGCTACAAGGACACCTCCCTTGGATGGACCAAATGAAAATTAGTTCGACAATATGTGGCTATGGGGTAACAAGTGATGGCTCTGCTTTGCACATTTCAGCTACACATTTGCGGGGTTTTAATCGGGAACTTCCACGGAAAGAAGTTGATGTTAGAGAAGCGAGCGGAGTTAAGTTTCCTCCTAAAACCTGACCTTGGTGGTGGCGGTTGTGATAGCCATATTTTGTATAGAGGACGACCTGTTCGAAACATGTTATATTGATTGTTGCAGATACTGAAAGGTGCTGCTAAATTTTCAATTGGATGATGGTGCCTTCGGGTGAGCAATCTATTAACTCAGCCTTGCTTCGATAAGGTTTCCTGTTGTTAAATTTGGACAGTCTTTTCCGCTTAAAAGAAGTTCCAAAGAAAGGGGATCTGATACAAATATATTAAGGCAAGTCTGCAAAATTTGCTGATCATTGTACCACCTTTGCGGGAATGTTTGGAGGTGCGGATCATTGAAAACTATTGAGGTCATAGATGTTTCAAATGCTGATTACATGTGTAGATTTTTTTTTTTTTGATAACCCAGGGAACCCCCGCACGGCCGACAGCCGGTGAGTAAACCCTGGGGCAACACGTGCTAGCCACCACACACGTGTCACCAGTTAAGTCACCCTGCGGCACTCGGGATTCAAACACTCAACCTTTTGCGAGAGGAAGAGTGCGCATTCCAGCAGCGCCACCCAGGAATGGCCATTTCCCTGCTAGGTCCCGGTCCAACAGGTTCTATCCTTCATGGAGTTGAGGCTGGCTCTGCGCTATCCGTTGCCTGAATATAATCATCTCATATTAAAACCAAATCTTCACAAAGTACACTTCCCTAATATAGTGAAGTTGCTTGGAAGTTTCCCACGTCCGGAGAAATTGATTATAAGCATGAACAATGAACATTGCAGGAACATGGTCGATTCTGCTCAGATTCCCCCTTGTTTGAGTTGTTCTAGATCTGCATTTCAAATTTGATGTTCTTCAAAAGAAAAAACTACGGTGATAAACATTTTGCATCTGTTTTTTGGGTATGAAAAAGGGATAAAGCCGAATACGAAAATTTAACGTCGTAAATCTAGTATTCCTAGTTTGTCGCCTAATAAAATATGAATTAATTCTATAGGAGGTAATGAAAAGAAACTAGTATCCAAACACTTATCGATTTCAAGATTAACAAGCCAGTCAGCATAATGATTTCTTTTCTAAAAGTTATGTTGCACTTTAAACTTTAAGTGAGAGCGCGGTAATTTTTTGATAACTTTAAGCAAAGCAGGGCTAACATTATCAATCATAAGTTCGGATTAATAAGATTAGTGATGGCTTTGAAGTCAATCTCAATGATGATATTATAAAAATCAAGTTGTTTTGCGAAGTTGATCCTCAACCACAAAGCCCAAAGTTTTGCTTGTGTCAATGAACATATTCCTACGAATGCGGCAAAACCACCAAGCCAGTTACCCCATTCGTTTCTGAATAAACCCCCCGCACTAGTAAGTCCCGGGTCGCCTTTAGATGCCTCATCAGTATTCTGCTAAATCCACTTGGAAGGTGGAAGATTTCATCTGACCAAAATTGGAGAAGTGCATGATCGACTTAATGTTGAGTTAGTCATAGACGAAGCTTTAATGATTTTTATTGTGCATGACCGAATTACTTGTACCAGATATGAAGGGAACTCAAAGTTGTCCTGTAATCTTTTATTTATAACTTGAGGGATTGTAAATCAATCTCGATAAATGGTCATTGGGACACGTGAATTAGGTTAGAAATTTGTTCTTGAAATGAAATAATCCCAACCTATTCTATATCAGAATATTTATTGAGTTGAGCATAAAATAAGAGTGGATCTCAATATATATTGTACTGTGATGACATGATTAATATATTTGACATTAATCGGTAAACATATCCACTTTGATCAATATCTGTGATTACATGAGGAGATTTCACATGAGTAGTGACGAGACATATTTGCAAGCAAGAAAGGTAGCTTAGCTTATTACAGAGTATCACACAAGGTAAAAATTCACCCTCAGACAGATCCCTTGATGGAAGAGCTGTATCCAGTTTGATCATCATAATATTTGGACCACAGCATCACGCCTCCATACTTGGCAGATCCTTTGATGGCGGGCAGTACTTTGGAAGTAAGATCCGATGCGGGAATAAAACCATTGCCAGCTGCATCCGGAGCCGCGGGCAATCCCAAGAAAATTTCGCCGGCGGGAATCGAAGTCCATTGCTTCCATGCATCTTCTAAATTACCCATGTTCCCAGAACTGTACTCGCACGGAGGATTGTTGTAAAATTGGACCCAGACATAGTCGAATAAGCCTGTTTGAAGGGCACCTCCAACCCAAGCGTCCAGATAAGGACACTGAGGGGCTGCTGTCAAGTACACCTTCTTCCCCCCGCTGCTATACGCAGACAAGTACCTAGCCAGATCATCCCAATGGTGACTTGTGCCTCCTTCGATGTCGAAATCGATGCCGTCGAGCACTGCGTCCCCAAGTGGCCTAGATGAGGAGGTGCCTCCTAGGAAGTTGTCCCACAGATAAGTCGCGACTTGTCTAGCATCCTCGGCGGAAGTGAGATAGTAACTTCCCGCGCCTCCTCCGATCGAGAGTATCACCTTGACTCCACTAGCTTGGCAAGACTTGATCTCAGAGCTCAATCCGGTGCATCCTCCACTAGAAGGATCGCAGTGGCCGGCGAGATTGATCACGGGAGTCTGGCCATTGCCAAAGACACATAGAAAAGCTAGGTTAACAAACTTGTAGTTACCGGAGGCACAAGTGTCAGCTAGAGTGCCTTCGTTGCCATTCTGACCCCAATAGATAGAAATTCCACCACCGTTGATGCCGACCACAAGAGCCAAAATGATTGAAAAGAGAAATGCTGGTGAGGTTGAAGATTTGGAAGCCATCTTTGGTGTTTCTCTCAACTCACTTGGTACACTTGATTACAGGTTACTCTCACTATGGTGCTTGAGAAGGTTGGGAATTAGGGGCTTTTATAGCAGAAAGATGGAGCCCACCTATGATGTCCATGTTTGTGTTGTTTAGGAGAGTGCGTGACTTGGCAACTGAGCAGTCTGATAAATATTTCATCAACCAGTGGTTGTGGATTAACGTAGATGGCCTGAGAAAAAGTTTGAGTAAGATCAGAACAAAACTAATATCCATGGTTATCAATTCATAATTGTTTTTCATCCTTTATCAATTCATATTATGTTTTTCATAATAGTTTAAGGAGTCACAATTTTGATAAGGGTGTGCGGGCTTTTGGCAGCTAACTTTTGTCTCTTGCGAATCTTTTTCCCTTCTCTTTTGATTGTCACCGTCTCATTTAGCTTGATAAGAAAACAAATTTGTTATCATTTTTCAAATAAATTGTAGGCTGGATAAAAAGTTAATCTCATGCGAACTTGTGACTGCTAATGTGTAAACGCTGGCTACGTCTTCCAAGCTGGCATAGATAAAGTCTACCCTAGAAGATTTTGAGGTTTAGAGACAGAGATCATTTCAAAACTTATAGTGAAGTCTTGCAAGAAGGAAAAAAAAACGCAAAAGAGTGCATCTTAGCGCTGCATTACGAAATTGCAAGCATTTTTATGTTCAGACTTGGTTCTTCATCTCTTGCCGCTGCAGTGATTGAAGTTTGCATCAAATATGACCTGAGCATGAAACTTACAGTGAAGACTCGGAATGAGACTAATGCATAGTCCTGTCATACTTGTGCATGTATAGTGAAAGTGTTAGTGGCGGCTTAACTTTGGCGGTGCGAGTGTTAATCTTCCTGTAGTTTTACTTGACTGAAATTTCAGTTAATAGTCCTCTTCAAAACTTTGAGCTTGCTCCGAGTTTTGACTCGTTGAAACTCATAAGTTGTACCCATGGGAACATCTGTTTTCTTAGGCTGAAGCTTGATGGTCGATCTGAATTGACAATCGCGAGCAAGCAGCAGCACCCGCTTGTAAGAGTGAATTAGGTCACAATTCATATTCCCAGAGCTTCTAGTGCTTCGCAATATGCATTAGATGTAAAGAAGCGAACGGAATTAAGTTTTCTCCTAAAACCTGACCGCTGACCGTGGTGGTGGTGGTGATTATGATAGCCATATTTTAGATAGAGCACAACCTGTTCGAAACATGTTTTGTATTGATTATTGCAGACACTTAAAAGTGCTGCTAAATTTTCAATCGGATGCTGGTGCCTTCTTGTGAGCAACCATTCATCTCAGCCCTGTCCTTTCAGTCAGTTTCAAATTTTAATAGTACATGTAGGATGCCATAAGTGACATGTTTGCTTCGATAAGGTTTCCTGTTAGTTAAAAGTGTACAGTCTTTTCCGCTTGAAAGAAGTTCGAAAGAAAGGGAATCTGATACAAATATATTGAATTTGTATCGTCCTACTCGTAGATGATCGGAGGTCACAGTTTCAGTGCCATGCTTCGGAAGTCCCATCGAATGTTTTATTGTGCACCGCGCATGATTAATTTTCATTATATCCGGGAATTGTACCGCTTTTGCGCTAATGTTTGGAGGTGCAGATCATTGAAAACTATTGCGGTCATAGATGTTTCGTATGTGATCATTAAAAGTAAGACTGCAAGGTTTCTTATAATTGATCGTATGTCGATTACATGTGTAGATTTTTATGACTTGATAGGCGAAAATGACCGTTTCACTCTATTTTATTTGTTGCATCGTCCGGGTCCGATGCAATGTCCGCAGGTTCTATCCTTCCTCAAACTCCTCCTTTGTTTGAGTTCTAGATCCGCATTTCAAATTTGACGTCCTTTAAAAGGCAAAACCACAGTTCTCCTCACTTCCTAAAATTGATAAACCATGTCGATACAACATTTTGCATCTTTTATTTGTAACTTGAGGATTTGGAAATCAATCTCCATAAAATTAAACGGTAGTTGGGACAAGTGAATTAGGTTAGAAATTTGTGCTTGAAATGAAACAAACCCAACCTACTCTATATGCAAATTAGAATTTTTATCAAGTCGACTGTAAAATAAGAGTGGATCTCAATATATATAGTACCACGATGACATGATTAATATATTTGACATTAGTCGGTAAACATATGATATGTTATTACATGAGGAGATTTCTCATGAGTACAAGACATATTTTTTTTTTTGGTAGACAAAGGTACAAAACTAAATAATTTAACTTTACCAAAAAAAAAAACTAAATAATTTAACATCTAAATTCTATTACTCCAACTTTATCACTAAACAAAACATGAGATAATTTACTAGGAGGCTGCAAGTAGAATGTAATGTCCAATCACTTCTCGATTCCAATATTAGCAGGAAGATCAGCAGGTCAATTGCCTTCCCAAAAGTTTTACCATATTTTGAACTCGAAATGACAATCCAAGAGTCTTCTTATATTTTTAAGTAGAGCCGGTCTAGTGTTATCCGCTATACGCTCTGGTTTGACATATTCAGTGATAACTTTAGAGTCTATCTCAATGATAATTTTATCGAAATCATGTTGCTTTGCGATGGTGAGTCCCAACCATAGTGCTCATAATTTTGCTTGTGAAGACGAATATATTCCAAAAAGTGAGGTAAAACCTCCAAGCCAATCACCCACTTCATTTCAAAATAAGCCTCATGCTCCTACAAGTCTAGAATTACCTTTAGATGCTCCATTTGCATTCGGTTTAATCCATTTCAGTGGTAGAGGGTCCCAAGTGACTATGACGGGAGACCTAATTATTCCACATGATGACAATTTGACCTAGAAGCTATGATTTTCTTTGTGTGTGATTTTATAACATGTACAAGATTGGAAGGGAAAAAAAATTGTCTTGAATAAGTGACTTGTTTCGTCATTTCCAGAAAAGCCATATACTCACGCCAAAAACAATGCTCCAATTATGGTGGGGGTTGAATCTCGCTTTATCAGCCAGATTTGAATTCAACCATTGTCTAGCACAAGATGTATTTAAAAGCAAGAAAGGTAGCTTATTACATGGTAGTACAAAAGGTAAGATTCACCCAAAGAAAGATGTAAGAATAATTGTGGCCAACATGATATTATTAATTAATCATTTAATAACTATTTAAGTGCTTAAACGTATTGTGTCACGCCCCGAACCCTATCGAGGTCGCAACATCCTTATCTGGTCGATTAGTGCGATGTCCCAGGTTAGTCGCCGACCTCCTTCCAAACTCAGAGTTTATAAAATTGCCCAGCGGAAACCGTAAACACCCTGACAAATAAAAACTTGGGGAAGAATAGGGAGAATATACATTTCTATTTCTTATTGCCAAACTTATACTATAATATTTACAATTACAAAGCCACCCCAATGCGTACAAGTCACCAAATATACAAGTGCACGCCTTACTACCACCATCATGAACAAAAGGGCCGATAACTTGGGTATCCTTCCTAAAAAATGGTACTTCATAAGACCTATTCCACACCTGGATATTAGCTTCTACGCCCCTTGCTAGGCGTCCACTCGGAATCTGATGCATCGTCGCCCGACTCTGAACTTCCCTGAACTGTTTGTTCCTCCGAGGATTTTGAATTTGCCTCTATCTCAATGGGATGATTAATGTCACCTGACTCGGATGGAACCCCATTTTGATATTCCTCAGCCAACTCGTCCATGAAACGGAGTTTCAGTACATAATTGGGATCCGCATACTGTGCAAATGGGAGTATATACTCCGGTTCTCCTATAGGTTCCTCAGACTCACCGGGTTCGTCCTCTGGTTCTGTCTCGGGCTTGGCCTCAGGTTCTGCCTCCTGTGATTCTTCCTCGGGAATTGGCTCCAAATCTATATCCATCGGATCACCTTCGGCTTGCAATTCCTCGAGCTCGGGTTCATGCTTGGCTTCGGATGATCCTTGCATCGTGGGGGCTAGCTGTATTCTGGATTGTGCCAAGCTAACCTCTGCGCTGGTCAACTCTCCGTCTATAGGTGATATGGCAGACGGATCCCAGTCCCCTACTAGGTCAAACAGAAGGTCAAATCCCTTAACGGGCCCGAACTCAGCCCCTTCTTCATCTCGAAAGAACCAGGCCGTGTATTTATGTTCCTCCCACAGGGGCAACCCTACATTTACGAATACTGTGGTAATATGCTTAATTCAAGTAAAGTTATCGCCCATTGGAAATTCCAAAACTTCTAACTCGGTATGTACTGGGACTCCAAAACGTTCTGGTGGTGGTGGCGGGATATTCATTGCTTAGGCGGGGGATCTGAAATGGTTTGGTTTATACAACCATGAGATACTTCTCAATAAGTTGCAACCTAAACCCTACCTAAGCTATCACGTTATTCTAGACATAGATAAACGCGCAACCAATCAATCCACAAACACCCATACCTGGACTCTCAGCACACGCAACCTACACATTAGTCCATACTTATAATAATTTATTTTGCACACACATGCCACAACATACTAACTTTCCACATATCACGCACATGTCGATCATGCCACCTTTCCAACTCGCTCAACGTACTCACATTCCACCTCCACTTTCTCGGCCTGCGTAAACACACCTCGGCTCTCGATTGCTCCCCGAGCATCACACGTCTCAGTTCGATCCTACTTTCACACTTTCCTCAGCCCGCGCCAAATGTGACAGGCCTATATGATCGAAACCCGAGCTTATAATGTCTCGGTCCAATCTCGGTCTCACCCGAGCTAATCGTGCCTCGGACCGATCTCATTCTTGCTTTTTCAAGCCTCAGCCTGTGCCAAATGCAACGGACCTACGTGATCGCTGCCCGAGCTTATGATGCCTCCGCCCGATCCCATCTCACGTTCTCATACCATCACCTCAAATTCCGTGCACCCACTTGCACTTCACGCCTCGCAACATCCCAAACACCATGCACATGCACAATCACGCATAAAACAACATTTTTCAATATTCAATTGTTTTCAAATCATTTTCGGCCCTTCACGGGACTTTCATAAAATTTCAAGACGGACCTAACAGTACCATCCACGTATCAAACAACTCACCACAGCACAGTATACAGCTCCTCACAGCTAGTGAACAGTAATTTCCGCACTCAAAACCACAAAATCACACTTCCGACTCTTCACAACACTTGCATGAAATTCCGAGCCGGACTCAACAGTACTAACCGCGTCTCAAACAACACTTCACAGCACACTAAACACACAATCACAACAAAGATCGGCCTCTAAAATTTCCATCAAAATTCCCCGAATTCAATCCTAGGGCCCGCAAATCAACTTCGCCCGCAAAATCACAAAAACCCGTGTCTAACTATACCCGAAACAACCCGATATACTAGGTGAGGTTTATATCGCGACTTACCGAGCTCTAAACTTTCACGGTTAGAGCAAAAGCGGCGGCAAAACTCAAGATCTAATGGCGGCTTGCGGCGGCGGCGGTGTACGGCAAACGGCGGCGACGGCGGGGGCTTGGGCGGCCGGCGGTGGCTCACGGCCAAGGGGAAAACTGAGAGTGAGAGAGAGAAAGAGAGAGAGTCACTATTGGGTGGTGATGGTCGGCGTGAGTCGGTCCGGCGGCAGGGACGGCGCGGCACGGCGGCGGGCTTGACCGGTGGCGGTGAGGTGATTCGGCGAGAGAGAGAGAGAAAGTGATCGTGAGGGGGGGTTCACGGTGGAGGGGGCCGAATGGGGGAAAAGGGAGAGAGAGAAGAGAGAGAAATGGGTTCTTGACTCAAATAGTCCCATTTGACCCAAGTGGCTAATTACCGAAATACCCCTCTTTCACATCCGACGGTCCAGATTTGATTTAATCTTAAACCGACAGTCCAAATCACATCTCACCCAAAAATATCTAAGGGTAAACTTGTAATTTCTCAAAAAGTCCATGGGCAAAATTGTCTTTCCCAAATTCGGGGGTAAAATGATTAAAATACCCTTTGCCCATATAACTACCCCTTCAATAATCCTTAGGGGCAAAACGGTCAACTTCTTCATTTCTTGCCAAAATCGAATTTTTCTGAAGGATTCGGGCACACCAAAAATTGCACGTTACATCCGCAACGTCGTCCTAACATTCCGCCGTGATTTCCTAATTTTCCGATGTCCAATTTGGTTTAAATTTAATAATTGAATTCTATATAATGTAACTCGCGCATATCTCTGACTAACGGGCGGCTTTCTAGGAAATTCGCAGAATTGACCCATGACTAATACTGAATCGAGTCACATACAATTTATTCAGACCGTAACGATTTCGGTTGTCAATAAAATCGCGAGGTTCAATCGCTAATTTCGATGAGTACGATCTTTCGGAATAGGTTCTAGATCGTTCGTTAATTCATTTTCGGGGTTAAACGGTTTCACTCGTGATCCACGTGTATGACATTAGCAAATCGACCCATCACTGTCCTAAGATCGGCCTACACTGGCTCAAAATGTCACATCAATGATTTATTGGTCGAAATTTAATTCACGGTCGAATTTCTTTTTAGTCGTGCGAATTTGCAATCCCTCATTAGCTTTTCCCTACTGGTTAGTATCCAAAAAATGATCAGTTCCGGGCAAGACTGCCTACAAGTACATTAATAAAATCAGTTATTTCATAAATTCTAGTTGGCGAAATTTCGGAATGTCACATATTGGCTATGAAAATGATGAAAATGCGCTTTCTATTGAGAAGTTACTGTTTCAACGAAGATGTGCGACTCTTACTAAATAAAATATGCTTTGATGGAAGGCACTAATTAATAGCATGTATAAATAGAGTCTAGTCTTCTCTTCACCCAAGAAAACGAACAGTTGTATTTTATCCTTCATCAGATAAGCAACGTTAAGAGAAAAGTGGATTAAAGGAGAAACACCAGATTTCTTTGTTTCTTTGATTTTCCAGCAACAATCATTTCAAAGGGAATTGTTCTGGATAAAGGTATGTCATTGAGAAAAATCATGAAGATCTACGATTCTGAATCACAGAATTTTTTCGCATAAAAGAATTACATTACTGCTTATAATAGATCCCTTGATGGAAGAGCTGTACCCAGTCTGATCATCATAATATCTGGACCACAGCATCACGCCTCCATACTTGGCAGATCCTTTGATGGCGGGCAGTACTTTGGAAGTAAGTTCCGATGCGGGAATAAAACCACTGCCAGCTGCTTCCGCAGCTGCGGGCAATCCCAAGAAGATTTGGCCGGCGGGAATTGAAGTCCATTGCTTCCATGCATCTTCGAGATTACCCATGTTTCCAGAACTGTACTCGCACAGAGGATTGTTGTAAAATTGGACCCAGACATAGTCGAATAAGCCTGTTTGAAGGGCACCTCCAACCCAAGCGTCCGGATAGGGACACTGGGGGGCTGCAGTCAAGTACACCTTCTTCCCCCCGCTGCTATATGCAGACAAGTACCTAGCCAGATCATCCCAATGTTGACTTGTGCCTCCTTCGATATCAAAATCGATGCCGTCGAGCACCGCGTTCCCAAGCGGCCTAGACGAGGAGTGGCCTTAGGAAGTTGTTCCACAGATAAGTTGCGACCTGTCTAGCATCGTCAGCAGAAGTGAGGCTGTAATTTCCTGCTTCTCCTCCAATTGAGAGCATCACCTTTACTCTGCTAGCTTGGCAAGACTTGATCTCGGAGCTCAAGCCGGTGCATCCTCCGCTGGAAGGATCGCAGTGGCCAGCAAGGTTGATCACAGGAGTCTGGCCATTGCCGAAGACACTCAGAAAAGCTAAGTTCACAATGTTGTAGTTTGCAGATGCACAAGTGTCGGCTAAAGTGCCTTCATTGCCATTTTGACCCCAGTAGACAGATATTCCACCGCCGTTGATGCCAACTACAAGAGTCAAAATGATTGAAAGGAGAAGTGCTGGTGAGTCTGAAGATTTGGAAGCCATCTTTGGTGTTTCTCTCAACTCACTTGGTATACTTGATTAGAGGTTCTCTCAATCAAGTTGTGGGCTGCATAAAAAGTTTATCTCATACGAACTTGTGTCTGCTAACGTGTAAACGCCAGCCACGTATTCCAAGCTCGCATAAATAAAGTCTACACAGAGAAGATTTTAAGCTTGTAATGTTGTGTGTAAGTTGATTTTGCCGGTTTTGCGGAAGCATTCGTGCAAGCGAATGTGAATTATATGCGTGTATCACGGCAAGGAGATGAGAAATAGCAGGGGACAGACAAAGTGGACAAGAAAGGGAATTTTCTTGGATAGTTCATGTAGCCACCGCGTAAGAATTCGAAGCCTAACATAAACGACTTTGACAAGTGTTGTTGACTTTGCAAAGATTTTTGCCCACTTGCAGAGCCAGCTCATTCTTTATGCATTAAGCATACTTCTTTCCTGCGCGTTTATTGACTTCCTTAGGCTTGTTCAAGTATTTCTAAAAATGGTTGAATCATTCAACAATGGTATTGGTGTTCTTCTCCTTCCTACATAAGCAGCTGCCTGTAGCAGGACTAATTTTTGATGTTGAATGTATTTCTAAATTAGCTATGGTGTGTTTAAGTCACACCGGAAACTGTCTAGAAATTTCGAGGTCAATAACGTGAATCCTACGTGCAAGCTAATGTAAGCTCGTCGTTCTTCGAGAACTAGAGGCATCATGAAAAAGGTAGAGACGTTTTCTTCCATTGACTTGTTTGATTCTCGCTTTGGCCATCGTACCGTTAGATTTTCACGATTTCTACCAGGAGCCCCACAATTTTTGTCGTCGTAAGGTTCTCATTGGTTGCATAGAAAATTTGAGGGGTAGAGACGGAGATCATTTCATTACTTACAGTGAAGTTTTGCAAGAAGGGGAAAAAAAGCAAAAGAGTACATCTGAGCTCTGCATACGAAATTGCAAGCATTTTTCATCTTCAGAGTTGTTCTTCTGTTGGAAGAAAAAAATTGTAAACATACGTATTGGAGGAAGATATGTAACACTGTTTGTTGTAATCACAAATATAATAAATTTGAGAAAGCGATAACAAAAATAAACAAGAGTAGAGGTATGGTTAACCGAATCTGTTTAAGGCGATTAATTCTTGCCAACCATGCTAAGTAGGTTCACGAACTATACCTCCTAACATACAACACTTTGAACCCGTTTGAATTAGCACTATGCAAATAAGACTCTCTCGAATACTCCTTGAAACCGGCATACTTAGAGAAAAGTTGAAGTGAGGAGATGTGGTTGCCTCTTGGAATGAAGAAATGCAAATTATAGAGTTTGAGAATTCATGTACTGAAGAGATACATGAACTAAAGAGATATAAGAACTCAAGAGATACATGAATTAAGTACATACATGAATCCAAGAGATACATGAACTCAAAAGATACATAAATTAATGAGTTACACGAAGTAAAGAGACGTATCTCGTTTTGTTCACTTTCGTTGATCTATTAGTCCACCATAATTACAACATCTTCATCTCTTGTGGCTGCAGTGATTGAAGTGTGCATCAATATGACATGAGCATGAACTTACAGTGAAGACTTGGTTGGAATGGGATTAATGCATTTTCCTGTCATACTTGCGCATGTATGGTGAAAGTGTTAGTGGTGGCTTAAATTTGTAGGCGCTAGTGTTAATCTTCCTGTAGTTTTACTTGATTGAAATTTCAGTGAATACTCCTTTTCAAAAATTTGAGCTTGTTCTGAGTCTTGACTCATTGAAACTTTATAAGTTGTACCCATGTGAACATCTGTTTTCTTAGGCTGGAGCTTGATGGTCAATCTGCTTTGACAATTGCGAGCAACCAGCAGCAACAGCTAGGAAGAACGACCATTTTAAGGAGTGGAAGTAGAGGGATATAAGAATGAATTAGGTCAGAATTTAGATTCCCAGATCTTCTAGCGCTTCGCAATATGCATTAGATGTGCAAGGTTTGACACCCCGCAGTATGGCCAAACACATGCTAACTTGGTTTTGCTTCATCAGTCTTGATCTTTGGCTGAAATTGAAAATCAACCATAAAAATGAGTAGCATGCTAAAGCTCTTTCGATGATGAATTTGTCATAACGCTCTCTCTTTTCAACTGCTGATGGGTTAGTTGCCTTTCATCTTTACACATCCTTACAGGAACCAAAGAAAGTTGACAGTATTTCTGGAGCCAATTTGAAGTACCTTTCACTTTGTTATCGTACATACTGATGCAACACCATTTCCTACATGAATGCGAAAGCACTGCATGTGATGACCTCGGTCCTTTGTATCTGTCCTCTGTAATCTGTACCATCTCTCCTCTGAATTGAGACCAGTGTTCAAATGTGGCTTATTTTTTTCCTTTTACAAATCGGCATGTGATTATCCTTCACGTTCTTCATCTGTAACCTGAGTTTTGCTTAATAAAACTTGTATTCTTTTCAGTACTTGTTTCTCAATTTCCAACGTGAGTGTTTCCAGGCTATATTCAGTTTTGCATCATGAAAAATTTTCACAAGACAAGTTATTATTCAATCGGCTCAGATATGTTTGATCTCTTCTCAACAGATTCAACTCTAACCTCATACCCAGCTCATCGCACTATGCGGAAAGAGCTGCAATTTTAGCACACGTCCATTCTCTATTTGGCAGTTTAAATGGCTGTTTAGATTGCTTGAATGGAATCGTTGAAGCAAATATCTTGGTGAAATTACGGTTTTCGTGTGGTTAGAGGTATATATTGCTGCATAACTGGATAAGTTTTTGGCCTCAGTAGATTAAATCCGGCCTTCATAAGTGTAGACAACGTCTTTAATAGTTTTTGTGTATGTCTAGAAGTTCAAGCAGTACATGTGTAAGTTTTGCATTGAAAAAAATATTGTTTTTATCTTATCCCGTTTGCGAAGGTATATTTTGGTTAGCACACAACATCGTCTAATGCACTGTGATGCACCGGCGGGACCCGTTATGCGACTGGACGAACCGGCGGGCTTGAAGTCAACTATGTCCGATTGAGCTCAAATTTGGTCGGCTGAAGCGAAACGGCGTACTGATCAATATTCACGGCCTTTGGCCGTGATTAACGATGGATTTTAGCGATTCGAGATCGTTTAGATGGATTTTTCTATTTTTTTAGTATTTTTTTGGGTTAATTTAATAATTGGCAGTTTCCTAATTTACGTTTTGATGATTACGTTTCCTAATAGGGTTAGGTTTGGGTCTATATAAGCTTGTTTTAGGGTTTTCTTTTATCAGACTTTGAGATATTTTGATTTGATAATCATATTTGGAGAACGAATTGTTCTTCCTTCGAATTTTCTTGTTCAGTCAATTTTTCTATCGCGTTTCGGCATCAATTGGTATCAAAGCACAGGTTGCTTGATTCAATGGCTGAACAAAATCGCGGTCGTGGACGGCGGGCTCGTGGTGGCCGGGGGCGTGGAGGCGTTCCTGAAGCAGACGATCAACCGCGTCTAAGAGATCTGCGAGACGTAGAAATTGAAGAACAGAGAAGACGAATTCAGGATTTGAAGCGACAACTTGCGGAGGCGAGATTGGGCGTTCAATCCGAAGAAGGAGCGGATTTTGAGGATTCATCCGATGATGAAGAAGAAGACGTAAACCCTTTTGGGGTTCTGAACCAGGGGCGGAATCGAGGAGTACGACCTGGAAATCAGCATTCTTCTCAAAATTTCGGAATGAAGATCGAAATTCCTGAGTTTAATGGTAAGGCTCATTCTGATGAGTTTATTGATTGGTTGCATACAGTAGAAAGGATTTTTGATCTTAAGGATCTAACTGAGGGATAAAAAGTGAAGTTAGTGGCTATTAGGCTGCGAAAACATGCTTCGATTTGGTGAGAACACGTTAAAAAGTAACGCGCTAGAGAGGGCAAGGCGAAAGTAGATCGCTGGGAGAAGATGAAAAAGTTATTGCAAAAAATTTTTTTGCCTACCCATTATAAGCAAGAGGCGTTTAATGAATATCATAACGTCAAGCAAGGTGATAAAACAGTTGAAGAATTTACTGAAGAATTTGATCATTTGCGGATGCGTTGTGATGTGGCGGAGGAAGACGAGCAGACGATTGCACGATATCTGGCAGGGCTGCGATATGAGATTTTTGATATTGTCTAATTACAACAGTATTGGACGTATGAGGATGTGTGCAGCCTAGCCCTAAAGGTGGAGGGGCAGGTTAAAAGAAAGAGCAGTAAGTCCAAGTGGTCTAATAGTGGATTTAAGTGGACAAGCAACAGTTCCAAGTGGACAGATAAAGAGTCCCGGGTGAAAGCAGGGAGTTCTTCGGCCCCGGCAGCAGTTAAGGGCGCTAGTTCAAAATCTGCAACAAAAGGTGAGCAAGGTAGTGCAGAATCTAGCAGGGGAGGAGCTGCAGGCAAGCGGTGTTTCAAGTGTCAAGGATTCGGGCATTTTGCTGCTGATTGTCCGAACCGATAGATTGTGACGCTTGTTGACAATCTAGTTTTTTATGAAGGTCCAATTTACGATGAATCTGAAGGCAAAGAAGAGGATGCGGAACAGGAAGAGATTATCTATGCTGATTCTGGTGAGTCCCTAGTCGTTAGAAGAATATTAAATATTGCTGAGGTAGATGATGAATCGTGGCTCAGGCATAATATATTTCATACTTAGTGCACTAGTGGAGGAAAGGTGTGTAGTATGATAATTGACGGGGGAAGTTGCGAGAATGTAATATCTACCACTATGGTAAAAAAGTTGGGGTTGAAAACTGTCGAACATCCTCAACCATATAAGTTGTCATGGCTTAAGAAGGGGAATGAGGTAAAAGTAAGCAAGAGATGTTTAGTGCAATTCTCAATTGGGAAGAAATATGTTGATGAAGTGTGGGGTGATGTAGTTCCAATGGATACTTGTCATATCTTGTTAGGAAGACCTTGGCAGTTTGATAGGAAAACACAGCATGATGGATTCAAAAATACATACTCCTTCAAGAAGGATGGCCGGACTATTACTCTGGGTCCTTCAGATTTGAGAAAAGAAGGGAAAAGTAATTTGCTATCCAAATCGGAATTCCAGGAGGAGGCGGCGAATGCTCCAGAGCTTTTTGCTGTCATAGTTATAGAGCAGAATAATGATAGTCCAGAAATTCCAACTCAAGTTCTGCCTATACTTGAGGAGTTTGTTGATGTCGTGCCAGAGGAATTGCCACATGGATTGCCACCCATGAGGGACATACAGCATTGTATAGATCTTGTTCCAGGAGCTACTATTCCTAATAAGGCAGCTTACAGAATGAATCCTAAGGAGCATGAGGAGATGCAGAGGCAAGTGCAGGAATTATTAGAAAAAAAGGTGCAATTCGAGAGAGCATGAGTCCTTGTGCAATGCCAGCTTTATTGGTTCCTAAGAAAGACGGTTCGTGGAGAACGTGCGTGGATAGCAGAACTGTTAACAAGATCACGATTAGGTATCGTTTTCCTATTCCGAGATTTGATGATTTAATTGATCAACTACATGAAGCGACTATCTTTTCGAAGATAGACTTGAGGAGTGGGTATCATCAAATCAGGGTGCGTCCCGAAGATCGAGGAAGCTGTTTCCATTCTGGAAAATTTTCAACTTATTCGAACCCCTTCCAAACGTTAGCTTGCTTTTCAAACTCTCTTCTCATTCTAATCTCTTTTCCAGTTGGTCTGTAATTTTAACTGACAATTCTTTCTGTTAGACTGCTTGATTAATTATCAATATCTCTTTCTCTCATTTTTTTGCTGATGACAAAAAGGGGGAGAACTTATATGTATGCAGATGTGCAATACTAACGTCATATATGCAGGTCACATACAGAAGAAGAAGAAGCAGACACAGATCTATTTAGAGATTGCTCTTTCAATTTCGATCTGTGTTTTATATGTTTTATATACTTATTTATCTCAAATTGATAAATCTACAAAGAAGTTTTGTTACCATAAAAAATGGGAAGATTGTTGAGGAAAACTCCTATTGATTTTGAAGTTGACAAAACCTTTCTTATGTTTGTAAATCTGATACTTATTCCATATTATTTTATTCCAGGTATATGTTCTGGAAGCTCAGAAGAAAGTTTTTCAGGTTTTACAAACTAATTCTTGTCTTATTGAAGACCCACATAATATAAGTTCTGAATAACTCAAACGTAGAAATTATTCAGACGCAGACGGAGAAATTATTCAAAAGCTGAAATTTTTTAGAAGTAGACGCAGAAGATGAAATTTTCAGAAGCAGATGCAGAAGCTAAATTCAGAGCAGACACAGACGTAGAACAAAAAATAACGGCTAGTAATCTGGTATGGATTTCACAAAAGGAAACCTTTGATTGCTACAATCTCAATCAAATTGATTGATAATCAAAGATTACGACAAGCATGCATTACAATGGATAAAGCTCTATTTATGGATTTCAAGATTCTGATTGTATGAGCGATCAGAATCAGCGGGATTCAGATTTTGTCAACCAACGGCTACTCAATCCATTTTATACAAATCTGTCCAAAGGAGAATATTGGAAGATAATCCTCTGAAGACTGACCAACGGCTAGTTTGATAGTAGAGGAGTATAAAAGGAGATCAACGAGGAGCAGAAGGTATTGAACGGATTCACGAATCAACAAGTCCAAAGTTTGAGCATACTCCAATCATCCTTCTTGTCGTTTTGAGCCATAAATTAAGATCTTGAGGGTTACTTTGTAAGAGTGATTGTGTGAGATAGAGAGTCCTATCATACACGAGAGTACTATTACTCTGAATCTGTAAATTCCTCTTGATTACATAGTGAAATCCAGCCGGTAGGCTGTAAGCTTGGGAGAGTAGATGTAGGCTTGCTATAAGCTGAACCACTATAAATTTGTGTGCAGTTTTTCTATCTCTTATCTCCTTATTTACATTCTGCATAACAAGAGCACTGTCTGCATAATATGAATTTTATTCAGATTCATCTATATTAGTTCATTTTCGCATAAATTGTTAAAAATTGTTTAAGATCACCTATTCACCCCCCCTCTAGGTGATACTTGCTAGCTACATCAACAAGTTCTAAGTGATATCACTCGATGAATGATAGAACTCTCTAATTCACACAATCATTCTTACAAAATGTCCTTCAAGATCTTTGTGTTTCGCTCAGGAAAGACAAGTAATAGAATCGGAGTATGTTTAGACTTTAGACTTGTTGATTATGTTTAGATTTTGGACTTGTTGATTCTTTATTTCGTTTAGTGCTTTATGCTCCTCATTAATATCTTTTTATACTCCTCCACTTCCAAATTAGCCGTTGGACAGTCTTTAGAGGATTATCTTTCAATCTTCACCTTGGATAGATTTGTATAAAATTGATTAAGTATCTATTAGTTGACAAAATCTGAATCTCGCTGAATCTGATTGTTCATACAATCATAATCTTGATTTCCATAAGTAGAGCTATATCTATTGCGATATATATTTGCCATAATATTTGATTGTCAATCAATCATAGCCTTAGATTGAGTCAATAAAAATTTTCTTTTGTGAAATCCATGCCAGATCACTAGCCGTTATGTTTCATTCTAATAATTTCTAAGTTTGAATAACTTTTGGTTATTGCTTTACATTCAGAACTTAAATTAGTGTGGGTCTTCAGTAAGGTCTGAACCTTTCATAAGTAAGGTTTGAAGTTTTTTGTCTACTTAAAATAGAGTATGAATGACTTTTATGGTAAAGTCTGAACTTCTTGTTCTGAATAATGTAAAGTTTGAAATCTTCCTTCTAAACCTCATAAAGTCTGAGGTCTTCCAAAAAGTTTAGTTCTCTCAAAGTATTAAAGTTGTCACTTTCAGAATACATTTATCTAGATCAAAATACTTCAAAGTATGTATCAGATTTACAAGATTAATATAGATAATTTTGTCAACATCAAAATCTATTAGGAGATTTCCTCAACAATCTTCCCTTTTTTTATGGTGACAAAATTTCCAAGCAGATTAAAAAAGATTTGAAATAGATTTGATAATAAAGTGAGCATATGTATCTATGAAGCACATAAGGCACAGATAATAAATATAAGTGCAAATTTTTAAGGTTTGTGTCCTTTTCCTTTCTTTGAGTACATCTAATAATCTTGCATGATTAAAACATGTTATCTCTACATATTAAGTAATATCAACCTGCATCTTTGTAATCTACATATATTCTCCCCCTTTTTGTCATCAACAAAAATAGATAATTAAAGTATTAAATTGAATAAATCAACCATGTCAATCACAGAAATAACAAACCATGTCAAAGATTAAATTGCATATCCAATTCAAAATGCAAGGTTTGAAAGAATAAGGGAGTTGAAACAGACTATTTCTTTGTTGGGGTTCGAACAAGTTGGAGATTCTCTAGGATTTGAATAGCTTCCTCAATCTTGGTAAAGCAATGACCAACAGCTTTCTCCATGTTGGATGAACACTGAGCAACTGCTTTCTCAATATCTGCCTTATTTTGTTCTTCATGAAGACGAAGATTCTAATTGTTTTCCTCAATAATTACCTTAAGATTCTTTTTTTTTTGGGTAAAGTAAGAAGTGTATTACTTATCAACGCGCATATACAGCAAAAGCCAAACACAAAAACCTCGTATATGATAAGACAAAAGTGTCCCAACAGGTACAAAGGTGTTACGGCTAATAAAAGCACAAAGGCGCAAAGGCACTAGACAGAAAGGCTACAAGGTAGCCGAATCCAACAGTAGTACTACAGTGATGGATCAAGTGAAGATACTCTCAGGAATACCCCAGCTGACTTGAATCCTCCTGTTGCGAGGAATGTCTTGAACCGGCTTGAGAGAGAGCCCTTTGTCTCTAACCACCTTAGTGAGATGGTTGCGGAGAGTAGGCATACATAAAGTGCTGTTCCTGAAGAGGATATTATTCCGTTCAATCCATATGAGATGGCACAAAACACCATAAGCAAATCTAGCGATCCGATGAGCAAAGCTATTTCCAGCAATAAATTTAACGCCCAATTGGAGGTTCTGATCCCATGACCCATTGTGCCAAGAGAGATGACAGTTAGAAGTCCAAAACTGTGCTAGGGATCCCGTAACATTACAGCCAAAAAATAGATGATCGATCGAGTCCGGTCTAATGTGACAAAAGGCGCATAAACCTTCAGAAATTCTGTGGTGGTTTAGGAGGAATACCTGCGTGGGAAGCCTATTCAAGGCCATTAACCACAACAAAAAACCATGGCGTGGCGTAACATGGCAATCCCAAATAAAGGAGTCCCAGTGAACCGAGCGGCCTCTCACCCGAACTGACTCCCAGGCGAAGGTAATGGAAAAAATCCCAGACGAGTGTCCAAGCCAGACGAATTGGTCTGTTGTGTAGTATTAAGCCTTGGGAGGGGAGACGCCCAAGAGTTGAATGTTTGCAATACATTCGATTGATGCCAATCCGAAGTGAGGAATTCCGAAACCGATGCGGTCCGAGGGATACCAGAACAGAACATGTCCCTATTTGAGAAGATCATATGTAGCGGGCCTTTAGGATGCCATGAATCGAACCAGAAGGAGACGGTTTTGCCGTTACCTATTCGCCATTTAAACTGCGAATGGAATGTCTTGCGAATATCCAAGATCTTCTTCCATGTCCAAGAACACGTAGTCGGTTTAGTTACGACCCAGAAATTCTTTAATTTGAGGAAGTTTGAGTGGACCCATTTGCACCATAAAGATTCTTTGTCCGTGAACAGGATCCAAATATGTTTAAGCATAGCCGCTTGATTGCAATCAGAGAGCCTTCGAATGCCTAGTCCGCCTTCATGTTTAGGGAGACAAACTTGACTCCAGGATACTTTGGCTCCACCAACCCCTAAGTCAGGCCCTTTCCAAAGAAACTGTCTTAGAATCAATTCAATGCGTGCTATGACTGACATGGGGAAGGTGAAGATGGAGGCCCAAAATACATGTATGGCATGTAGTACCGATTTGATCAACTGTAAACGCCCTGTGAAGGAGAGAAAGCGATGTGCCCAGGAGCGGGCGCGGGCCGTAATAGAGTTGACAAGCATTGCACAATCCGCTTTGCTCAACCTAGACGCAGAGATGGGAACACCAAGATATCGAAAAGGTAAAGTACCTTCAAGGTATCGGAAGGATTGCAGAATGTGTTGCCGCAGTTGGGGAGTTCCACATGAGAAGAATATCTCACTCTTATTCATGTTCGGCTGGAGACCCGACCACCGAGAGAATTGATCCAATGCATAATTACCTTAAGATTCTTTATATCTTCTTCAAGAACTGATTGTTTTTCTTTGATTTCCAGCAGAAGTGAGAAAATGGTACTGTCTTCTAAGGTCTGTTCTTGGACATTTTCATGTGTAGTTTGTTCAAACTCAACCCCTTTCTCGGTTTGTATCTCCCCCTGAATATCTACATACTTTGCAGCATCATTATCTTCCATTGTATGTTCAGGATGTTAGAGTGGAGATTGACCTTTATTTGTCTCCATTAGAATACTGCCTTGTTCCTGTTGCTTCAAACCTGATCGTTCTGGTCCTGGTTCTGAAGCCTTTGCAACAGGTTTTGAATCTGCTATTCTAGTAGCAGACTCTGGAACTTCTTTCTCTTTCTCTGTGATCTCAACATTTTGTCCTTCATCTGATGCCGAAGCGCGATAGAAAAATTGACTGAACAAGAAAATTCGACGGAAGAACAATTCGTTCTTTAAATATGATTACCAAATCAAAATATTCAAAGTCTGTTTAAAGGAAACCCTAAAACAAGCTTATATATCCTTAAACCTAACCCTACTAGGATTTAATAAACATCAAAATGAAAAATTACGAAACTGCCCTTTACTAAATTAACCCATAAAAAATTATTAAAATAATTTTAAAAAAAACATCTAAACGATCCCGAATCGCAAAAATCCATCGTTAGTCGCATAACAGGTCCACCGGTTCTCTAGGTGCATCATCCTCCCCTGCTAGAGAAAGATTCATCCTCAAATCTGCTTCGCCTTCATTGTCGTCAATCTCCTTGGGATCTTCTTCCTCTTTAGCGTAGTAAGGTAACAAATCTGCTATATTAAAAATTCTAGAAACATTGTACTCACCCGGTAACCCAGGTGGTAACTTTTCCGGTACGATATCAGTAAATTCCTCAAGCAAGGGCAGAACTTGAGTACAAATTTTGGGACTGTCAGAATTCCGCTCCATCACCATAATGGCAAAAAGCTCAAGCGCGCTCATTGCCTCTTCTTGAAATTCTGACCTGAACAGCAGATTATTTTTCACTTCATTTTTGAAATCTGAAGGACCTAGGGTAATGGTTCGTCCATCTTTCTTGAAGGTATAAGTATTTTTGAAATCATCATGCTTTGTTTTTCTGTCAAACTGCCACAGCCTCCCTAATAAAATATGGCAAGCATCTATTGGGACTACATCACACCACACCTCATCGATGTAATTTTTTCCAATTGAAAATTGCACAAGACACATTTTGCTCACCTTCACCTCGTTCCCTTTTCTAAGCTACGACAGCTTGTATGGTTGAGGATGATCTTCTATTTTCAACCCCAACTTTTCCACCATAGTCGTGGACACCACATTCTCGCAACTCCCACCATCTATTATCATGCTGCATACTTTTCCTTTACTAGTGTACTTAGTATGAAAAATATTATGTCTAAGCCACGACTTATCATTTGCTACAGCAACATTTAATATTTTTCTAACGACTAGAGACTCATCAGAATCAGCATAGATAATTCCTTCCTGTTCCACATCTGCATCCTCTTCTTCGCCTTCAGATTCATCATAAATTGGACCTTCATCAAAGACCGGATTATCAACAAGCGTCACAATCTGTTGGTTCAGACAATCAGCAGCAAAATGCCCGAATCCCTAACACTTGAAACACCGCTTGGCTACAGTTCCTCCCCTGCTAGTTCCAGCACTGCTCTGCCCCTCCTTGGATGCAGGTTTAGAACTCACATCCTTAACTGTGGCCGGTGTCGAATTTACTATAGATGTTCCTACTTTTTCTTGGGATTCTTTGTCTGACCACTTGGAATCGCTGCCTGACCACTTAGAATTACTGTTCTTTTTTTTAAACTGCTCCTCCACCTTTAGGGCTAGTCTGCACACATCCTCATATATCCAATACTGCTGCAATTAGACAACATCAGAAATCTCATATTGCAACCCTGCCAGATATCGTGCAATCGTCTGCTCATCTTCCTCTGCCACATCACAACGCATCTGCAAACGATCAAATTCTTCAGTAAATTCTTCAACTGTTTTATCACCTTGCTTGACGTTATGATACTTAATAAACGCCTTTTGCCTATAATGGGTAGGCAAAAATTTTTTTTGCAATAACTTTTTCATCTTCTCCCAGCGACCCATCTTCGACTTCCCCTCTCTAGCGCGTTGCTTTTTCACGTGTTCCCACCAAATTGAAGTATGTTTTCGCAGCCTAATAGCTACTAACTTCACTTTTTGCCCCTCAGTTAGGTCTTTAAGATAAAAAATCCATTCTACCGTATGCAACCAATCAATAAACTCATCAGGATGAGCCTTACCATTAAATTTGGAAATCTCGATCTTCATTCCAAAATTTTGAGAAGAATGCTGATTTCCAGGTCGTACTCCTCGATTCTGCCCCTGGTTCAGAACCCCAAAAGGGTTTACGTATTCTTTTTCATCATCGGATGAATCCTCAAAATCCGCTCCTTCTTCAGATTGAACGCCAAACCTCACCTCCGCAAGTTGACGCTCCATATCCTGGATGCGTCTTCTCTGTTCTTCAATTTCTACGTCTCGCAAATCTCTTAGACGTGGTTGGTCGTCTGCTTCAGGAACGCCTCCACGCTCCCGGCCACCACGAGCTCGCCGTCCACGACCGCGATTATGTTCAGCCATTGATTCAAGTTACCTGTGCTTTGATACCAATTGATGCCGAAGCGCGATAGAAAAATTGACTGAACAAGAAAATTCGACGGAAGAACAATTCGTTCTCCAAATATGATTACCAAATCAAAATATTCAAAGTCTGCTGAAAGGAAACCCTAAAATAAGCTTATATATCCCTAAACCTAACCCTACTAGGATTAGTAAACATCAAAACGAAAAATCACGAAACTGCCCTTTACTAAATTAACCCATAAAAAATTACTAAAATAATTTAAAAAAAAAACATCTAAACGATCCCGAATCGCAAAAATCTATCGTTAGTCACATAACGGGTCCACCGATCCTCTAGGTGCATCAGTTTCCTCCTCTTCATATCTGAGGAGGATCTTTCTTCTCTTTTTGTACACTTCAAAAGGAGTTGGTGAGACAGTCGGCTCCTTTGCTTTCTCCTTTTTTTTTCTCTTCTTCTTTCTTTTCTTCTTCCTGCAGGTTGTACTTCTGACTTTTCAACAATCTTTCCTTTGGCTTTGCTTTCAGCAATCTTCCTTTCCTTTCTTACATCATATTACTTGAGATTCATCTTAGCAATCATTTTCTCCCCAACATACATAAGAGGAACAAAAGTTTTGCACGGTTCATCAGGAATTTGAATGTTTAGATAAATGAAAATCCTAGTGATCAGTGCACCATAAGGAAGTTGTCCCTTGTCCATTAACAATGTCCTGTACATATGAAGAATTATAACGTGAGGGAGAGAAAATGGAACCTCATTCAAGATTGCCCAGATTAGCTTCACTTCAAATTTAGATAGGTCTATCTTGGATGATGTTTTGGGCCTCAAGCAATTTATGATGATCTTATGTAAGATCATTGTTTTCTTCGTCAGATCAGAATAAGATATGTGTCTTTTGGAACCTTTGGAGAAATTTGGATTTTCTGAGACTGCCTTGGAAGCTTCTTCTGCACTAACTTCAATTGGAATAAATTGGGATCGTTTTACTCTAGTAATATCAACCAATCTGTTAGCTTTCAAATCATACTTCTTATTACCCACTGTAAACTGAATCCAATCAGGAGACAAAATGGATAAATTAGAGTAGAAATAGGCTGTCAGTTCAGCATATACATGAGCAGGCTGAAGATAATATTCCTACATACCCAACTTTTCAAAGTGCTGTCTCACCATAATACCAACACTTTTCAGATAGTCAAAATCATCTATTTTGTGGTTCATAATTCCTCTGAATAGCAAAAGTTTGTGATACTCTCGGTGCATTTAATTTCTGAACATATTTCCATTTCCTTTTCCTCATCTCAAAATTGTTGAAAAGTCTTGCATCATCATCCTCCTTTATCTTTTCAACCTTAGATTCTGAGCCACTCTTGGATTTAGGGCTTGCAAAAGTAGATTTCTTTGAAATAGGATTGGATGATTCTCCCACCTTTTCTTTACCTTTCCTTGATATATTCTCCTTCTTTTCAGGGCTAGACAGATTCTTTCTAAATGACTAGTTTCATAATGGAACAAAGAATACATCTACATGAGTTCTACTTTAGATCGAAAATCATTGTCTCTTAAACATTAATTTAAAAGTGACTTAGATGCATTGTTCTTCTTCAACTTTTCATAAGTCTTCCATACAAAGATAAGATCTTTGAAATGAAAGTCTATTTTACCGAACGATTTTTGGGAACATTGATGTTGACACACTTGAGGAGTTGCTTTTGAAGGTGCTTACTTGTCCAATTTTGTCTCAGATGAGTCTGTGATCTCCATGTATTCTGCTCTTCTAGTAGGCTACGATTCTTTATTGAGAATTCTCAATGATCTTCTCTTACAAGGCATGGTGATTCTCAGAGGTTTTTTTTTGTGAAGAAAGGTTTGATTTTGTGATCGAGGAGGAGCAAGATTTGAAGTGGTTAGGGAATGAACAGTCGGGTTCCTTTTAGGGCTTTTTATAAAGAAGACGGTTTTTAGAAATAAAATCGCTTTTGATAGTTATAAATTGTGATCCGATTATCCTTACCAAAAAAAAAATTGTGATCCGATTATTGAGGAATTTTGAAAAATATACAAAAATATTTTAAGCACATTCAATCAATCATATAATAATATTTGATAAATAGGGATGCATACTTGATTTTCTTCCAAAAATAAAATATGAGTATGGACATGGACAAAATTTCCTGCTAAAATTAAAATATGATTGCCAAAATTTGAAATAATGATCTTACCTTCCTTTTGGGTCTAAAAAGGGTGTTCAGACTTCGATAATTTGAGTTTGAAAGATTCCTATCTTTAAAAAATTCTTCAAGCGAAAGGATTAGTGATGCATAACTTATTATGAATAAATTCAAGTGAAGATTTATCTAAAGGTTTTGTGAATATATTAGCTAATTGATTTTTAAAATCAACAAATTAAATATTCACATCATCATTCTGAACATAATCTTTGATGAAGTGGTGTTTGATTTCAATATGCTTGGCTTGTGAATGAAGAATTGGATTCTTGGTCAGATTGATAGCACTTATGTTGTCACATTTGATTGCAATACTTGATTCTTCTATTCCAAAATCTTGTAATTGTTGCTCATCCACAGAATCTGAGCACAGCAGCTTCCTAAAGCCATATATTTTGCTTCTGCTGTAGATATTGTAACTGTTCTTTGTTTTTTTGAGTACTAGGACATCAACATATTTCCAAGTAATTACCATATTCCTGTAGTACATTTTTGTCCACTTTACAACTAGCTAGATTAGCATCAAATTAACTAATAAGAGTAAAATATGATCTCTTTGTATACCATAAACCTAACATTGGATAAGTTCTAATGTATTTGATTATCTTTTTTACTGCTATGGGACGTGATTCATTTGGGTTAGATTGAAATCTAGCACACATACAAATACTAAATAGTATGTCAAGTCTAAAGGCAATAAGATATAGCAATGATTCAATCATGCTTCTATACATCTTTTGATCAACTTGTTTACTGCTCTCATCCTTGTCCAATTTGGACGAATGAGACATTGGAGTGTTTGTTTTATTATTGTTCTGCAGTCCAAACTTCTTCATAATCTCTTTTGCATATTTTTCTTAGCAAATGAAAGTACCATCCTTGGTCTGTTTTACTTATAGTCCAAGAAAGAATGTCAGTTCACCCATCATGCTCATCTCGAATTCGTTTTGCATACACTTTGAAAATTTCTTGCAAGGCACCTCATTAGAAGATCTAAAAATAATATCATCCACATAATTTTGAATAATTAAAAAAAAATTTACCTTCTCTTTTAATAAACAGAGTTGTATCAACCTTACATTTCATGAAGTTATCTTGCAGAAGGAAATTACTTAACCTTTCATACCAAGCACAGAATGCTTGTTTCGGGCCATAAAGTGCTTTTTTAAGCTTGTAAATATAGTTAGACTTTCTTGGTTCTTCAAAATCAAAGGGTTGTTCTACATATACCTCTTCTTTGATGTAAGCATTTAGGAATACACTTTTCATGTCCATCTGAAATAATTTAAAGTTATGGAAACAATCATAAGCTAAGAGTAGCCTCATGGCTTTTAACCTCACAACCGGTATATAGGTTTCATCATAGTCTATGTCTTATTCTTGTGAGTAGCCTTTTGCTACAACCCTTACTTTGTTTCTAGTAAATTTTTCCTTGTCATCCAGCTTGTTTCTGAATACCCATCTTGTTTCAATTACTGGATGATTTTTGGGTTTTGGCACAAGTTCCCATACTTCATTGATTCTGAACCGCTGAAGTTTTTCCTACATTGCTTCTATTCGGCTTTCATCTGGAAGTGCTTCATCAACCCCTTTTGGTTCTATCTCAGATGTCAATGCCAAGGCATTTATGTTTTCCTTATATTTGGATCGAGTTTTGATGACATCTTCTACTTCTCCAATGATAAGATTCTTCGGATGATTGGATTTATGTTTTTAGTTTCTGTTGAATTTCTCCTTCTGAGTCTCATCAGATTTTGAAGGTTCTAGTTATGTGATCGATGAATTTTCCTTTCTTTCTTCAACAGGTTCAATGATCTTTAGAGATTCTTGTTGAGCTTTAGACATCTCTTGAACATTGTGAAATGGTTCAGATTCATCCTTTTGAGCCTGAACATTTTCATCAAATCTCACGTTCATGTTTCTTCCACAGTCTGAGAGTTTTTGCGGAAAACTCTGTATGCCTTGCTTATTGTGGAGTATCCAAGGAAAAATCCTTCATCTGCTTTCTTATCAAACTTTCCAGAGCAATTATTTAGATTTTTTTACTATAAAACATTTATAACCAAACACGTGAAAATATGAAATGTTGGGTTTTCTACCTTTATAAAGGTCATATGGGGTTTTTATCAAGAATAGGTCTTAGACAGACTCTATTAACAATATAACAGGCTGTAGAAACTGCTTCTACCAAAAAATGATAAGGAATCTTACTTTCAATCAAAAGAGTTCTTACCATTCCTTGCGAAGAACCATTTTTCTTTTCACAACACCATTCTATTTTGGTGTATAAAGAGTAGAAAAATTGTGTTGAAAGCCGTTTTCCTCACAAAAATCTGAAAAACTTTGATTTTCAAATTCTCCCCCATGATCAGTTTTGATGCTAGATATGGTATAACCCTTTTCATTCTGAATTATTTTTGCAAATTTTGAAAAATATGAAAATGCTTCATTTTTGTGAGCAATAAAGAATACCCAAGTGAATCTAGTAAAATCATCAACAATAACTAAACAATACTTCTTACCACCAATACTATGAGTTCTGATAGGTCCAAATAGATCCATATGTAGAAGCTGTAAAGCACGATTAGTAGAAACATGATGTATAGACTTAAAAGAGTTTCTAATCTATTTCCCTAATGTACAAGCTGTGCGCAATTCTGTTTTCTTGTATTTCAAACTTGGCAGATCTCGAACAAGTTTTTCGTTTGAGATCCTTGAAATTTGTTTCATGCTGATGTGCCCCAATCTTTTATGCCATAGGTCTTCATCTTCCTTGATAGAAATTAAGCATCGAGTAGAATTAGAATTTACATCTAGAAGATAGATATTACCATGTCTTCGTCCTGTGAAGGTTTGAGAACAGTCTTTGCTAGAGTCAGAACATATGTTTTCTTGGAAGCTTATTTTAAAGCTTGTACATATAGTTGACTTATGCTAATCAGATTGTAATTGAAACTTTTTACCAATGAAACATTATTGATAGTAAGTCCTCCAATCTCAATGGTTCCTTTTCCAACAATTTTTCCTTTGTTATTTCCTCCAAAGGAAACACTTTCACCATTCAGACTTTGAAATTTAATAAACATGCTTGGATCTCTTGTCATATGTCTTGAACAGCCACTATCCAAGTAACATTTTCTTTTTCTCTTGCTGGTAACCTGTAAAAATCATATACACTCAAGCCCTTTTTGGTACTTAGATTTGTTTGAGTCCTTGAGAGTTAGTAGCATAGGTTGTTTTTACAAAGTTTCTCACAATTGGTCTCCAGACCTTAGGACAATTATTCTCAAAGTGTTGTGCATCTCCACATTTTGAGCACTTGAGTGCACTTCGACCAATAAGTTTTACAAATTCCTTTGAAAATGATTTTTGTAAGCTTGTCTAGGAAGTCTTTGCCTTAATCTCTTCTTAACTTTTGGAAAATCATTAAATGATCACATTCCTTAACAAAACTGAGAATTAATTTGTTATAATAAGGGATTTGTATGGAAAGAATAAGTTCTAGCATTTTTAAACCATTTGAAAATTTGGAAGTGAGATAAGAAAACTTCTTTTTTAAAACAGAATTTTCCTCGACAAGTAAATCTCAATTTTCCTTGATTCGATGAAATTCTTTTTGCAGAAAATCGATTTTGTCCTTTTGAGAAATATCCTGTTGCCTCAGCACTAAATTTTCCTTTTTCAATTCGGAGATTCTCTTAGGAGCGGCTTTAAATTCAGCGCATAATTCATCAATATAATTTGACACTTCAATTGGAATTTCAGAATACTTTACCTTGATTTCAACTCCAGTATCAGAATCTAAGTCTAAGTCTGAGTCTGAGTCTGAATCTAAGTTAGATTTAGCCATCAAACATAAGTTTGAGATATCTTCATCACTGTCTTCACATTTTATGTCACTCCAAGTTTATGCTTTCAAGACTCTCTTTGCCTTTTCAAATTTGCTTTTCTTTTTCTTCAGGAGTGAACATTTTGGTTTGATGTGTCCACGCTTCTTGCAATGGAAACATATTACTTCCTTTGATTTATCTGTCTCATTAGGGATCTTCTTTTTCTCAAATGGCTTCTTTTCTTTGAAGTTTCTTCCTTTCTTTTTCATTCTTTTGTGCTTTTTTTATGAAGAGAGCCAATTCTTCATCATCAACATCCTCTTCTTCTGAATCTGCATCATCAGAGTCAATATTAGATTTTAAAACAATAAACTTCTTACCTCTAGATTCATTCTCCTCATTCAGTTGTTCAGTTTCATATAACTGAAGAGTTCCAATTAGTTCATTCACTAATAGAGGCATAATCCTTTGAATCTCTTGAAGTTAGGTTTTTATGTTGTCTCACTCCTTTGATAATCCCCTCAGAAGCTTGTTCACTTTCATTGCATCTGAGACCGGTCATTCTTGATATGCAAGACCGTTTACTATATTAGTAAATCTATCATACATATCTGCAACTAATTCTCCTATCTTCATTTTGAAAGATTCATATTGTCCAAGCAACAGATGGATCTGAGTTTCCTTGGCTCGATCTGTTCCTTCATATGTAGCGTAAAGGGTGGCCCAAATGTCCTTTGCAGATTCACAAGAAACAATTTTCTTATACTCAATAGGTGCTAAAGCACAATAAAAAAAATAAATTACTTTTAAATCTAAACCTTCTCTTTTTGATATCTCAGTTTGAGATAATAGAATTTCTTCTCATTTGCTTCCGTCTAGCTTTTCTTTTGAAACATATGCAGATGCAAAAGACTTTGGATTAACTTCTCTAATGATAGCATCCCACTACATGTGATCAACTGATTTGATGAATTCTTTTTTCTTGTTTTTCCAAACGCTGTATTCCTTGCCATCGAAATATGGTGGTCTAGAATTGCTCTGTCCTTCAATAAAACCTAGATCACTCATGCTAGCCATTCAGATCGTTAGCTTAGAAGTAAAAACACTTCAATAAACAAGCAACCTGCTCTGATATCAATTGACGTAGCTTGTAAGGATCACCTAGAAAGGGGTGAATAGGTGATCTAAAACTTTTGATCAATTTTTTAAAACGGAAACAAATGATCAAGATTAAAGTCTGAAAGACATTCAGATTCTGAGCAGACTTTATAGATAATGTATTAATGTACAGTATAAAAGATAGAATAAGAGTTTAGGGATAGAGAAACTGCACACAAGAAATTATAATGGTTCGGCTTAGATCAAGCCTGCGTCTACTTTCCCACGCTGATAGCCTACCGGTTGGATTTCACTATGTGATCAAAAAGGATTATAAGTTCGAAGTGATTTCACTCGGTGAATGATAGAACTCTTTATCTCATACAATCACTCTTACAAAATGTCTCTCAAGATCTCAATGTTTTGCTCAGGAAAGATAAGTAGTAGAATCGGAGTATGCTTAGACTTTGAACTTGTTGATTCTTTATTTCATTCAGTGCATTCTGCTCCTCATTAATATCTTTTTTTACTCCTCCACTTCCAAGCTAGCCACTGGACAGTCTTCAAAGGATCATCTTTCAATCTTCACCTTGGATAGATTTGTATAAAATTAATTGAGTATCTGTTGGTTGACAAAATCTGAATCCCGCTGAATCTGGTCGCCCATACAATCATAATCTTGATTTCTATAAATAGAGCTATATCCGTTGTGATATATATTTGACATAATGTTTGATTGTCAATCAATTATAGCCTTAGATTGAGTCGATCAAAACTTTAGTTATGTCAAATCCACGTCAGATCACTAGCCGTTATGTTTCATTTGAATAATTTCTAAGTTTGAATCACTTTTGGTTCTTGCTTTACATTCAGAACTTAAGTCAGTGTGGGTCTTCAATAAAGTCTAAACCTTTCATAAGTAAGGTCTAAATTAGATGAAAGGAGTATTTATATTTGCTCTTTTTGTGATGAAAGTGGAGTCTTTCCGGCAATTTCACAGACATGTTGATTTGCAACGAATCAAGTTAGCTCATATGAAAACGTCCAATATTAACTGGCCTGTGTTTTTGTGTTATGCATGAGGAAAGAAAAAAATGTATGAAGCATACAACCACCAAGGACAAAAAAATTGATCAGAAAATCAAGCATGACAAAAGTCATTAGGACAAAATAATCACCTATATTTGTTTCCCTTTATTCTATTAATATTCCTGCTGTCTGTGACCTTCAATCCTAATACAACTCAAGTTACTTGGAGATGCCACATGTATTAAGTCTAATCCCTACCAACATATATAAACCCCCTTTTCTCTCCTCGTCACCCCGTATGTCAATAGCTGCTAAGTTCCATGGAAAGCACAAAACCTCTAGCAATCGATAGTTTTTCGTATAGCTGGTTGTCTAATGTAAGGACCTCCTTCGATGGTCTTGATGAGTCTCTTCGACCTTCTTCCGACGAGTCTGAGACTTATCCAGAAAAATCCCAGAATTTCAATTTCAATGTCTCCCTCTCTCAATTATCCCCTCCTCTTCTACATGCCGATGAGCTCTTTGCCGATGGCATCATAAAACCTTTTTTTGGTGGTAAGTCAGAAGATCGAAACTTTCAGACGTCCAGTTCCTTGAAAACCTGTCCAACCACGTCTCTCTATTCATTTGCTCGAAAGACTATTTTCCCAGTCATTGGGATTCATTGGCCTGCTCCTGCAAGATTGAGAAAATCATCAGTGCAAACTCTAAGGAGGTGTACCGCTTATCTTACACCGTCGTGCTTCAAGTCTGGATGCGGAAGAAACAGTACTAAAGTTGATGTTGATCGGAGGTTTCTGGAACTTGGGAGCTGGAATTGTTCACCGCAACCATCTCAACCTCAAAGTTCAGCTCTAGCCTATGTAACAGGTGACTGGAATGACACTGAGAGCTCAATTCATGAGGCAATCCTTCACTGCAAAAGGTGCACAGTTGAATAAAAGTTCAGTACGTCACAATTCAACTTTCTTTGATCAGGTTTTCATTTTTTACTCAGGGTTGCTTTTCATGATTGTAAAGATTAGAGAATGGAAGTTGACTTATATGATGGAAACTGGAAAGAGAGTGCAGAAATCTCAGAATGCAAAGAAGTCGAGCAGCACGGCCCTCTCTTTGTCCCCGTTTCGGTGTTTTCTTCCTGCTTTGGTTTTTTGCGAGAATTCTTCTTTAATTAAAGGAGAAGCTTCCTAGACAGAGCGTGAAGTACAACTAATAAAATGTAAGCAGCTGAAAGTTATATGTAATGTTTCTTTTTTGCATGATAATCTTATATAGCTTGTCTTCCCATTTTTTTTTAATGAGCGATTCATTCACAGACTGTCTTTATCTTTGTTCACGAAGTTCATAGGACAATATGTTTGCAAAAAATGGTTAGCTAATGTGCTGCCTCGAACTTGATTTACAACCTACTGTTTATAAAAGTTTCTTAAATTGTTAAAGAACTTTATGGTTTACATTGTATATCTTCACATATTGGGTTCTATGTTATGTCCTATCCGAAATTCGCAGGTTGTCATTTAGTCCATGTATAATTGATTTTGAAAGCTTCTTTTCAAGTCTCAGAGAGGGGCACGAGAAAACAGAAAGATGAGGGGATTAACAGTGGCTTTCTCAAAACCTTCTATGTTCTCATGTGATAAAACGAGGAAGCGGAAAGATGAGGGTATTAACAGTGGCTTTCTCAAACCTACTATGTTCTCATGTGAGAAAGCAGTACTCTCTCTCTCTCTCACTGGAACTTCTTGCATGTGTTAAATTTATTTCTTGAGTTTGAGCTCGCATTTCTATTCCGCTGATTTCGGATGAGGGGCTCTCAGCAACGCAAATAGAGAATTAAAGAAGGTTACTTAAAGACAAAAAAAATTAGGGGCACACTTTATTTATTCTATTTCTCTTGTGGAGGTAAAATAGTCATTGTCTGAGCAAGAAAGAAAGCAAGGGTTCTTTTGCTTTTATCTTTTGCAGAACCGTACATGGACTCTTTCTATTAGAGATGTACGAAAAGTGGACTCTTGCCATACATATATTTATATGTTGCTGATAAGTAAAAGGAGGGTTTTCTTTGAGTGAGCCGCCCAAGCCGAGAGTCGTCCAGGAAGCCCTCAGATAAGAAACGCCGCATGAGAACAAAAGAAAAGAACGCCGCACGCGAACAAAAGAAAAGAATGTACGGTCGTTCTTGGTTTCGATCGTATGAAAGCATTTCGCTTTGGGCTTCGACATGCGATGATTTGTGCAATGAATTTATTTTGTCCAATTAAGTGGTTTATTCGTAAACACTTTGAGTTTGGGCTTAGATTTAGGTGTGGAAAATACTCGAATGTTGAGCGAATTGTAACTCTGCTTCTCCAATTATAGTAGATTATTTATTGCTGGCTCTCCCCGTGGATGTAGGTACCGATATTCGGACTGAACCACGTAAATCTCCGGTGTCCTTTATTGTTCCTCGTTTATTTCTCTGGTATTTTCGCATTGACTTAATTTGCAAGATCCTATCGTTTCCGCGTTATATTTCCAACAGCATGGACTTGGACTCGTTCGATCATCTCTCGTACCTTTGGAAGCAGCTTTCTCTATTCCTTGCAACGCATGGCAACATGTATCAAAGCAAAAAAACCGAGCATGTTCTCTCGCCTCATGCCGACAAATATAGGAAAACTCTTTCATCTTAATTGAGATCACGAAGCATCAATCTGAAGAAAGAAAAGTTTTCTGGACATTCTTTTTGCGTCCATTTACTAAACTTCGTCGAACATTCATTCGTTGGAATGAACCGACGTTAGGTATCGAACCATGCGCGATAAGATAGCGTGATTTAGCAAATTTGGATGGTACATTTGGCCAAAAATGTATAAAGGCCTTTAGTTATCACGAACCTGAAGGCTAACGTGCAAAGATACAAAATGAGAGGAAATGATGGGTTGACAATGCGAATGAGGGCACCAATAAACTACAAAGAGTTTTCTGTCATTTTCTATGCTGTTGGGAGGGCGGCAATATTAATAAGCTGGCAAGGACACATTTATGGACATTAACAAAGCGAAATAGCAATCGCCAGCAACATAAAGAAACATTCACCGTATTCGATGGGGTCAGTTTGGGAACAAAATAAGACTAACTACAGCTTTTATGACCCTGCTGTGGACCCAATTTGTCTCCTCCAATCTATTGTCGTATTGGGAACTCTAAAAGGCAACCTGCAGTTCGCAGTTTGAAACTTCTAAAGGGTAACCATGACTCAGTTCAGTAAAATATTGCAGTGAGAAAAAGAAAGTTCGACATAGTGAAATACAAGATAATTTACGGTCGAAATTCTTGTCATTATCAACTCACGAGGAACAATCTCGTTGGAATATGGCTTGGTTTTGGAAAACACGAGCAATTCCTAAATGTAACCTCGAGAATCAAGTGGTTTCTTGTGAAAAATCCTACACCTATTCGTCAGTTCACGACAGTAGTTCGTGTCAAACTCCAACAGCAAGTCAAAACTTGGACCAGCCAGGAATTGCGAAAGAAGGAAGGATACCACGTCTAATCAAAAGGATACAATAGGTACAATTACAACCAAAGTATGTATAAAGAATGCGCATTATGGAGGTTCCTGTATGTTCATGTTTCGATCATTGGGGTCCCAACAGTATGAGGTTGTTGGATTGTCAGCTCTCTAAACAAATATGCAGGTCGTATGAATCGAATTTTCGGACATTCTACGATCGACATCAGACCAAGAAAATCTTTTGTCACTTAATGTGTGCTTTTGATATTTAAAGGCAACAAATATCTAATAGCAAATTAGGTGCAATTATACGGGTGGGCGTGTTGATGACAGGAGGAATAATGTAGCTGACATATCTTACATCAAAGACCGGCCATCCAAAATCCCACATAATTATTTATTCAAGTGATGTGTAGATGTTCACACTACTAAAATCTGAACTGTGTGGAGACTCGGTAAGGCAATAATTTTCTTCTTAGGAGTGTTGTATTTATGGTGGGTTAATGGATTAACGAATGTGAGCAAAACGAGATACGTTGTTTCCATTCACGTATCTCATGAATTTATGTATTTCTCGTGTTCATGTATTTCTTGGATTCGTGTATCTACTTAATTGATGTATCTACTAGATTCTTGAATCTATTTATTTCGTGATTCATGTACGTTTCTGTACATGAATTCAAAAATTCTATAAATAGAATTCAAAATATTCATTCCGAGAAGAAGCATTCCAACAAGAAGCAAAAATCACCAATATTTCCTCTCTTCAAGTTTTCTCTAAGTGTGCCGGTTTCAATAAGTGTTCGACAGAGTCATGTTCGTATAGTGCTAATACCCAGAGATGGCCACGGTTCGGAACCGACCGGTTCCGGTTCGTGGCCAAAAATGAACCGGTTCGGAACCGGTTCCGAACCGGCTGGCCCTCGCCAGACGAGGGCGAGCCTCGCCGGCGTCGGGCGAGGCTCGCCTGAGGGTGGGCGAGCGAGGCGAGGCTCGCCCGACGCCGGCGAGGCTCGCCCGACGCCGGCGAGGCTCGCCCTCGCCAGATCCAGGCTCAGGCGAGCCTTGCCGGCGTCGGGCGAGGCTCGCCTGAGGGTGGGCCGTGGGCGAGCGAGGCGAGCCTCGCCCGACGCCGGCGAGGCTCGCCCTCGTCTGGATTTGGCGAGGGCGAGGCTCGCCGGCGTCGGGCGAGGCTCGCCTGAGGGTGGGCCGTGGGCGAGCGAGGCGAGCCTCGCCGGACGCCGGCGAGGCTCGCCCTCGCCTGGGCGAGCGAGGGCGAGCCTCGCTCGACGCCGGCGAGCCTCGCCCTTGCCTGGGCGAGCGAGGGCGAGCCTCGCCCGACGCCGGCGAGGCTCGCCCTCGCTTGGGCGAGCGATGGCGTGGCCGTGGCGAGCCTCGCCCAGTCGCCCGACGCCGGCCCTAGCCGGCGCCGGCGGAGGTACTCCGAGGAAGACAACAAAAAAAAAAGGAAAAAGAAAAAAAAACAGAAAAGGAAAAACAGAAAAGAAAAAAAATAAATATAAATTGTAATTAAAATGTAAATTGTAATTAAATTTGGGAATAAAAAGACATGACTTGAACTTAATAAATTATCATTAAGCACATTACAATTTGTTACAACGATCTATAAAAAAAAAGAGCACAATATATATACCCTAAAATGATACAAAAACCTAAACATTCCGTGCACACTGCACAGGGGATCAGAGGTCACATGTCGTCGGATTATACTTGGGTTTCCCTAAGCTCATGTGGGCATACCCGATATGAGAAACAAGGGTTCCCGAAATATTTGCCAACTCCAATAGTTCTTTTACCCTCAATCGTCACTACCCGTTCCAGTACCGGTAGCGGTAGTATCTCCATCGTTAAAGAATTCGGATTCAGTATTGCGATCTATCTCTTGTTGCCGGTATTGAGCCTTCGTCCAATCAGAAACACAAGCTTGCATCTGCACTGATTTTGGATTTAATCGTGAACGATGTTCATCCAAAATATTACCTCCGGCACTAAATGCTTGTTCTACCGCAACTGTGGAACAAGGGGTTGAAAAAATCTGTTTTGCAATAAGAGAAAGGATTGGGTATCGGCTTGCGTGCCCCTTCCACCAATCCAAAATTAAAAAATCTGTACCACATTCAGTAATCTCAAATGAAACACTTAGATAACTCTCTAATTCAGAAATATTTCCTATTACTCCCTTTTGTTTTTTTTGTCTATGTAATAAAAGTTGGTACCCTCTACTAATTTTACCTGTACCGTCATTTTGTATCTCCATAGATTGAGAAGATCCAGTATCACCTAAATTATATTTAGTATAAAATTCATTATATAATTCTATTACTACGTTTTTAACATTACGTACTAAAGTTGTAACATTTATCTCATCACAATGTAAACATTGATAATACACACGCAAAAAATCATTTAAGCCATCCAATTTGCAACGCGGATCAAAAACACATGCAACTAAATAAATAATGGGAATTTCCCTTTAATAATGTAGCCACTTCATTTTCATTGCAAGTATAGTATGTTGTAATTCAACATCATTTTCACATTCATAAAAAATTCCGACAATATTAATACACTCTACTAAAAATAAATGTGTAGTAGGATAATAAACACCGGACAAAGTATAAGTTGCATCATTAAAAACCTTTAAAACATCTAAAATTTTTTGGCAAATATCCCACTCTTGTGGGTATAAATTAATCTGATATATATTATCAGAAATGAATGCACATAATAAATCTTTATATGCTAAAGATTCAGTAAGCAAGTGGAAAGTAGAATTCCAACGAGTTGGAACATCTTTTGGAAATCTTTTTGGCCTTCTGCCATTTTCTCTACAAAATTTACCCCATTCTCTCATTTTTTGGGGATGTTTCCATAAAAATTGAATCGCAATTTTTATTGGTTGAAGAAAAATATCGAGAGTTTTCAAACCATCTTGTACACATAAATTTAAAACATGACAAGCACATCTAACGTGAAAAAATTTTCCGCCAAAAGCGGGTTTACAAATATTTTCTAACTCGATAATTGAAGCGGTATTTGCTGCAGCATTATCAAAACCAATTGAAAAAATTTTGTTAAGCAAATAATATTCTTCTAAAATTTGCCTAATTAATCTATAAATATTATTTGCCGTATGATTATCATCGAAAACTCTAAATGCAATGACTCTTTTTTAAATACTTCACTCGTCATCTATCCAATGACATGTTATGCCCATGTAAGAATGACTTTGCCAAGGATCACTCCAAATGTCACTACCTATATGCATGCATCCATTAAATTGCATAAAAAAATTTTGTAAATCTTTTTTTCATTTTTTGTAAAGATCTTTAATTGCTCGTTTAACTGAATTTCTAGAAACACGTTTTGCTTGTGGAGCACATGCATTTTGTACAAATTCATTAAAACCAAATCTTTCTCCAAAATTAAATGCTAAATGCTCAACGGAAATAAATTTGCCTAATTCTTCCTTATAAGTTTTGTCATTAAAACGAAATAAAGGGGAAGTGTTAGGATTGACGTATCCGGAAATTTGTTGTTGCCCGATATCGATTCCCATTTCGGTTGGATGTTTGCTTCTAATATGTCGTTTAAATGTTCCATATCCTTGTCCACCTGTATATTTATATATTTTCCCACAATATTTATAAATTATATCATACCTTTTTTCACCAATATCAAACCTTTCTACTTTCGTGAAGTGATTCCAAATGTCAGATGTAAATTCTCGTTCCGCTTCCTTTGTTGTAGATATTTCTCCAGGAGGATTAAAACTTTCTTGAGTCGGGACGCGCTCCATATCGGGAAAAATGTTGATTTCATCATCTTGAAAATCTGCATATTCACGAGGATCAAAAGAATGATGGGATTCCGTCGCGATATTCTTACCTTTGCCAGATGGCACTCGACTTCCACTTGCCATTTTTCGAGTGGATTGAGAGAATTGAGTAGATTAATTGGGAGAATTAAAAAAGAATTGCGTGGATTGAGAATTGAAAGAATTTAAGAGAATTGGCAATTGGAGAGAATTTCGAGTATTGAGAAAATTTAAGACTTGAGAGAAGAGAATTCGAGAGAATTGTGTGAGTATTTATAAGAAAAAATTGAGAAGAAAATTTTTTTTAAAAAAGAGAAGATAATAACCGTTGCAATTTTGCAACGGTTATTATTTATTTTTTTTGTACGTTTTTGCCCGTTGGCCGGTTGCCAAACGGGCCGCAAGGTGGGCCCGCTGGGGCGCTGCCCGCAGCAGGGCCTGCAGACGTGCAGGACCTGCTGCCTGCAGTGCAATTTTTTTTTTTTCCCGTTGGGCCGTTGTTGCCCAACGGACCAACGGTGAACGGGCGTCGCCGCGCCGGGCGCCGAGGACGGCGAGGAGGCGCTCGCCGCTTGCAGCAGAGTCGCAGACGACCGAGGTGGCCGGCCGCCGGCCTCAGGCGAGGCCGCCCTCGCCTGGGCGGGGCGAGGCCGGCCTCGCCTGCAACTGGCGGGGCCGGCCTCGCCCGATGCCGGCGAGGGTCGACCTCGCCCGACGCCGGCGAGGGTCGACCTCGCCTGCAACTGGCGAGGCTCGACCTCGCCGGCGTCGGGCGAGGCCGGCCTCGCCTGGGCTGGGCGAGGCTGGCCTCGCCTGCAACTGGCGGGGCCGGCCTCGCCCGACGCCAGCGACGCCTCCGCGGTCCGCACATCTTCGCCAGTTTTTTTTTGGAACCGGGCCCGTAGGGCACGGGCCGGTTCCGGTTCAGAACCGCGGGCCCGGTCAACGGGCCGGTCCCGGGTTTGACCGGGCCGGTTCCGGGCCAAAACCAGCCGTGGCCATGTCTACTAATACCAATAGGTTTGAGATGTTGTATCTTGGGAGGCGAAGTTCGTGAAGCTGCTTAACACTGTTGGCAGAAACTTATCGTCTTAAAGAGATTCGGCTAGCTGTACCTCACCTCCAATTCTTGTTTATTTTGTTGTCGCATTCTCGATAAATTTTCTGATTACAACAAACAGTGTTACGTATTTTTCCCCTATACATGTATTGTTCTCCTCCTCTTATTCTTCTTTTTTTTCCAACAATCTTAAGACGATAAAAGTTCTCGCTGTTTGTTGTTTTTATCGTAAATTTGAGATGGCTGATAACAATGATGTCTAGAATATTCTTGGAGACGTTCCTGTGGTCGTTTCAACCGAAGCGGTTCAAACCTTGTTGCCTAGTGTTGTAGCAGCAAATGCTGCGAGCCTTCACGTTGAAACCATCCATGGTGGTGTGGGTACAAGTCGCTTAATTGACGTACCTAGAACCGTTTTTCAAAATAGTACAAGCCAAATGGCGTATGGTCCAATTTCGGGAGGGATGGTTCAATAGGTTTTGCCTAGTTTGATGATACCACCTCCATTGATACCGAATGAGAAACCGAAAATATTCACCAGTGTAGGCTTTAAGCAGTGGCAAAAGAAAATGTTCTTCTATTTGATCACTTTGAATCTGGCCAAGTATTTATTGGAGGTGTGCCCGATTATTAGTCCAGATGAGCAAGATGTCACAACCCTCGGAGCGTTGGAGGCTTGGAAGCATGGAGACTTCTTATGCCGAAACTATATTCTTAACTGTTTGGTGAATTCATTGTGTAATGTTTATTGTAACATTGAAAGTGCTAAACAGTTATGGGAGTCCTTAGAAAAGAAATACAAAACTGAGGATGTAGGCACCAAGAAATTCATGGTTGCCAAATTCCTGGAATGCAAAATGGTGAATTCTAAATCTGTTATGAACCAAGTTCAGGGATTGCAAATAATTCTGAACGACATCTTTGCTAAGGGAATGAACCTTAGCGAATCATTCCAAGTGGCAGCTATTATTGAAAAGTTACCTCTGAACTGGTCAAACTTCAAGAATTATTTGAAGTACAAACGGAAAGAGATGAGCCTTGAAGATCTCATTTTGAGCCTAAGAATTGAGGAGGACAATAGGAGGAATACAAACAGTCCTACAGAACCGAAGGCCAACAATGTGGAGCTTTCCAATTCCAATCAAGATAGGAAGAGGAAGAAGCCCTTACTAGGTAAAGGCAAGCAAAAGGAACAGTTCCAGAAATTCCAAGGGACATGCTTTGTTTGCAATAAGCCTGGCCATCGGGCTAAGGATTGCAAAAAGCGCCCAAACAAAGGCAAGAGTGGTGGTGCAATCAAGCAGCTGCATCTAACGGAGCAAGAAGATGCTGAGAGACTAATTACTATGGTGATGTTTGAAGTATTCTTGGTGTCAAACAATACTAATTGGTGGTTGGACACGGGTGCTACAAATCACATTTGTGTGGATAAACATTTGTTCTCATCCTATGAGAAGGCTGAAGATGAAGAGAAGCTCTATGTGGCTAACTCTACAACAGCAAATATTGCCGGGAGAGGAAAGGTGATCCTGAAGTTCACATTTGGCAAAGAAGCCACCTTGCTCAATGTGCTGCATGTACCGGAGATTCGGAGGAATCTCATTTTTGGCCCCATACTTATCAAGAAAGGTTTCAAAATTATATTTGAATCCGACAAGTTTGTTCTTTCCAAAGGAGATGTATGTGGGGAAAGGGTACTGATACAATGACCTGTTCAAGGCCAATGTGGCTGTCATTGATGTAAATTCAAAATTCTTGTACCCAAAAGCTAGTAATAAAGAAAAGTCGTCAGTTTATACCGTTGTGTCTCCTTATCTATGGCATGGTAGATTAGGACATGTAAACTATGGTATAATGAAAAAATTAGCAAACTTGGGGCTAATTCCAAAGTTTAAGTTGGATGCCCATTACAAGTGTGAGACTTGTGTTGAGGCTAAGTTTGCTAAGAAATCTTTCAAATCTGTTGAAAGAACGAGCGAACCTCTACAGTTAATCCATAGTGATCTATGTGATTTAAAGTTTGTAGAAAGTAGAGATGGAAAGAAGTACTTCATCACTTTTATAGATGATTGTACTCGATTTTGCTATGTTTATCTGTTAACTAGCAAAGATGAGGCTATGAGTATGTTTATCAAGTATAAGAATGAGGTTGAGAACCATATCGATAGATGAATCAAAGTACTTAGGTCTGATAGAGGAGGAGAATATAATTCTTCCAATCTAAAAGAGTGGTGTGCTAATTTAGGAATAATACTCCAACAACTACACCTTACACTCCACATCAAAATGGAGTTATCAAACGGAAGAACAGAACTCTAAAGGAAATGGTTAACGCCATGCTCTTGAGTTCGGGTTTACCTCAAAACTTGTGGGGGGCAACAGTTTTAACTGCAAACTTTATTCTTAATAAAGTACCCCATAAAAAGACAAGTAAGACTCCATATGAGTTATGGAATGAAAGGTTACCATCCTACAATTTCTTGAAAGTGTGGGGGTGCCTAGCCAAAATGGTGATTCCTCCTCCAAAACAACCTCGGTTGGGGCCAAAAACGGTGGATTGCATATTTATCGGTTATGCTCAAAATAGCAGTGCAAATAGATTCTTGGTTCACAAATCTGAGAATGTGGAAATCCATGCTAACACTATCCTAGAATCAAGGGATGCCGAATTCTTTAAGGATATATATCCTGCAAAAGGAATTCAAGGTAAACCTTCTCAAAAGAGATCTAGAGAATCAGAATTTGAGAATGATGAAGTTCAGGCCAAAGAAGCCGAAATTCGAAGAAGCAAGAGGTCGCAGATTGAAAAATCTTTTGGACCCGACTTTCTAACGTACATGTTAGAAGGTGAGCCTCAAACATTTCAAGAGGCAATGTCAACTCCATATACTCCTCACTGGAAAGAAGCTGTTGACAATGAGATGAATTCTATCCTAAGTAATCACACTTGGGAATTGGTTGATCTTCCATCAGGGAATAAACTAATTGGATGTAAATGAATCTTCAAAAGGAAGCGTAAAGCTGATGGTTCCATAGATAAGTATATAGCACAGCTTGTTGCCAAAGGGTTTACACAAAAAGAAGGTCTAGACTACTTTGATATTTACTCACCTGTAATGAGAATAACATTAGTTAGAATGCTAACTGCTATAGCATCACTATACAATTTGCAAGTACATCAAATGGATATGAAAACTGCATTCTTAAGTGGTGATCTTGACGAGGAGATTTATATGGAATAACCAGAAGGATTCAAGGTCAAAGGACAAGAACACAAAGTGTGTAAACTTGTCAAATTATTGTATGGACTTAAACAAGCTCCTAAATAATGGCATGAGAAATTTGACCATGTGATGATTCAAAATGGCTATAGAATAATTAAGTGTGACAAATGTGTGTACACTAAATCCACTTCAGTTGGATATGTGCTTATTTGTCTATATGTTGATGACTTGCTGATTTTTGGAGATAATGCCGAGGTTATCAAAATCACCAAGAGGGTTCTCAAGAAGAACTTTGAGATGAAAGATTTAGGTGTTGCAAATGTTATACCCGGCATCAAAATTCTAAGGAATTCTAATGGCTTAGGTTTAACACAATCTCATTACATTAAAAAGGTACTCGAGAGGTTTAAAGGATTTGGCATTAAAGATGTAGGTAATCCTTTTCTTCCACACCTAACTTTAAGAAAGAATACTGAAAATAGTATTAGACAATTAGAGTCGTCTCAAATGATCAGCAGTATCATGTACATCACGAACTATATTAAACTAGATATTGCGTACTCAGTAGGGAAACTGAGCCGCTACACAAGTAATCCTAGTCATGAGCATTGGAATGCGCTTTTGAGAGTATTAAGCTATTTGCAAAGAACTAAAGACTATGTTCTACAATATGGCAAATATCCAACTGTTTTGGAAGGCTATTGTGATGCCAACTAGATTTCGGATTCCGATGAATCAAAATCGACTAGCGGATATGTCTTCACGATAGGAGGTGCGGCAATATCATGGAAATCCTCAAAGCAAACTCTGATAGCACGCTCCACAATGGAATCAGAATTTGTTGCTTTGAATAAAGCTGCTGAAGAAGCAAAGTAGCTTCGGCAATTTTTAGAGGATGTTCCGTTGTAGCCAGAACCTGTGCCTCTGATTTGCATTCACTGTGACAATCAAGCAGCAATTGCAAGGGCACAAAACGTAATATACAATGGTAAGTCTAGACATATTCGTTGTAGACATAATACCATAAGGTAGTTGCTCTCGAATGGAATAATTTCTTTGGACTTTGTGAAGTCAAAGGAAAATATTGCGGATCCGCTGACAAAAAGGTTTGTCAAGAGAGCAGATAAACTGCGCATCAAGGGGAATGGGGTTAAAAGCCTTAACCCAATAAAAAGGTTCTAGAGTGAAAACCTAACCTAGCGATTGGAGATCCCATGGACTAGGTTCAATAGGACAACGCAAATTTTGGAAACTCTAGTGTGAGCATTGTCTCCCATTCCTATGATGCAACAGTACTTCCTACAATGTTTTAAGAGTACGTTATGCGTTTAATGATTCTTGTAACTTGGATTTCAACATCCTAGTAAGGTATGGTAGGATGCCTTTCATAGGAATGCACCTATATACGTGGAGTTGGCCAACTCTATGAAAATCTTTAAAGGCTGGATTTTCTAAAGCACGCATGAATCCTGAGAGGTTCATGACCAAAAGAATGAACACAACCGAGAACCAATCTTGATTCAGAGATACTCTGTGTGAGGTCTATTGTTTGGGCTTACACCAACAACTAGCGGTTCAAGGCCTAGTCCACCGACTAGTTAAGTATGTCTGATAGGCTTTCACTAAAGAAGGTTCAAAGCGAAAGCTACCTATCTTGATGCAGTGTATTTTCACATGCACATTTAAAATTCCTCGAGTCAAAATATTTTGTTGATTCATTAATGTGGGGGATTGTTGTATTTATGGTGAATTAATGGATCAACGAATGTGAGCAAAACGAGATACGTTGTTTCCATTCACGTATCTCATGAATTCATGTATTTCTAGTGTTCATGTATTTCTTGGATTAGTGTATCTACTTAATTCATGTATCTACTAAATTCTTGAATCTATTTATTTCGTGATTCATGTACATTTTTGTACATGAATTCAAAAATTCTATAAATAGAATTCAAAATCTTCATTCCGACAAGAAGCAAAAATCACCAATATTTCCTCTCTTCAAGTTTTCTCTAAGTCTGCCGATTTCAATAAGTGTTTGACAGAGTCCTATTCGTATAGTGCTAATACCGATAGGTTCGAGGTGTTGTAACTTGGGAGACGAAGTTCGTGAAGCTGCTTAGCACCATTGGCAAGAACTTATCGTCTTAAGGAGATTCGGCTAGCCGTACCTCACCTCCAATTCTTGTTTATTTTATTGTCGCATTCTCGATAAATTTTCTGATTACAACAATCAGTGTTACGTATTTTTCCCCAATACGTGTATTCTTCTCCTCCTCTTATTCTTCTTTTTTTTTCCAACAAGGAGTTGTGGTCGAGGGCGCTATCCTGATGTACCGATAGGTGTTGTTTATAGTCTTGCATTGAGAGCCTTAGAATGTGTTGTTGAACGGGAAAAAAGCACTAGAAGCACCAAAAGTTTTGTACAGCCCTCACTTTGGAGCTAAAACTTTTCGTCATATCACTTTAGCGCCACTTTAAAAAAAATTATTACTTAAGTTCCAACTTCGATTTGAATTGTTGAAACTCTGATGTGTCAATATTTTATTAATTTCCTCTATCAACATGGATCGCCAACGTGCCTAATCAGCATATATACCCATATATGACGTCGTCTACATGTTTTGCCCCAAATATAAACCCTAAATCGGACAATCCAGTATTTTCCCAAATTCAAAACTCTAATTCAATTTTTCCCTAAAATTAACAGCTAAATCTTGCAATAGAGAGTAAGAGCACGAAAAGCAGCTTAAATTCGTTTCACGAGAGCAAAATCTTGCAAGGATTGAACCCGACTACCAAACCCTAGTTTTTTCCTACACCAATTAAGCGAGTGAGAGAGGATGACGATGGTCGAGTGAGTGACTGAGTGAGAACGAGAGAGACAGCACGCAAGCGAGAGAGCAATGGTGACCGGTGACTTTGAACTGCCAACGGCAATGAGAGGGAGAGAAAACAGCACGCAAGCGTTGAAAGAACAAAACAAATCTCTCTATTTTGAGAGAAGGTTTGTGTGATATCATTTAGGTAAGCCAACCACCTCAAAAGTCCACGTTGTACTGGTTTATAATATAAAAAAGGGAAAAATTATCCAAAAAGTTATAAACCTATTGCACTTTTGCCAATTCAGTCTTAAACCTTTCAAGTTTGCCAATTGAGTCCTAAACCTTTTCATTTCTTGCCAATTGAGTCCATCCAACCAATTTTGGCCGCTTGGGGTTGACGTCCCAATTTTTAATATTTTTTTGAATTTTTTATTTTTTTTCCTTTTTTTTTGGTGGCCTTCTTCCCTTTGGCCGATGAGGTCGAACTGGCAAAAGGTGAGGCCCGGCAAGGCCAACCTCACTGGCCTTTGGTGAAGCTCACCCCCACCAACCACTAGTGAGGGCAAGTCTTGCCGGCCCTTGGCTAGGCGAGGTCGAACCTCGCCCAACCTCGCCGTCCTGACCCAAGTGATAGGGACAACGATGGCGAAGTCAGCCACGCTAGATCTGAGCGAGGTTAAGCCTCACCCAGCCAAGGTGAGGCATCCCCATCAACTTCAAGAGGCCAAAATTGGCCGGATGTACTCAATTGGCAAGAAGTAAAAAGGTTTATGACTCAATTGGCATATTTGAAAAATTTAAGACTGAATTAGCAAAACTGTCCTTACAAAAAAAAATTAGCAAAAGTGTAATAGATTTAGAACTTTTTGAACAATTTTCCCTATAAAAAAAGCCATGTCAGATTAAACATTTTATTATAAAAGTCACGCCACATAATATTTTTGGCCGAAATTTGTTATCGAAGGTACTTAAGTGATCGTTTTTTCTTCAATTTGACACTTAAGCGATTCAATGAAAAATTTTGGCACTAAAGTGTTTCATATGACATTTCTAGTGTTCTTTTCCTGTTATTGAACTATTCACTCTAACTGATCACCATCCATTGTGCTATCTGTGATTTCTCAAAGAAAACTGTCAATATTGTGGTTGCCAATTCCAACTTGCATTATCGAACCCCAAAACTTCTCCATCTTGCAAGGCAACACTGAACAGCCCAAACATGAGCAGCCTCTTTTGAAGTTCTCCGATCTAGCAAGATATGCATATACTCACCCCGTTTAGCTGAAACCACCACAAACGAATGAAAGTCAAAAAAAAGAAAAAAAGGCTAGACCGTATATTTTGGGCAAAACTTGGAGACCAGCGCATTTCTTCTGATGTCACTCACCCCACGGAATGGGAAGATAGGATCTATCACTTCAAAAATTTACAGAATTATGAGCAAGCGTTCTGCGAATACAGAAGAAACAATGCTCAGTGAACATGAATCAGAAGAAAAATGATCAGCTAACCACTCCCCTATCAGTGTCTCATTTCTACAAAGTTCTCTCCGCCGAGTACCATAAAAAAAGGACATTGTGAGACATTGGACAAAAGTTCTCCGATTGAGTAGTGGCATATTTGCTCAAACAGGCCAAATCACATCCCCAATGAGCAAGCCTGAGAAGCGAAGTCTCAGTTGATTCTTGACATCAGTTAAGAAGTCATTGTTTGCAATGTTGAGAACAATTTCAGCTTTTTTAGAAGCTCTTGGTTGCTGCAATAGCTGTCTTAACTCGTCCTCTTCATCGAGCTGATCAGGCTGTGATCTCACAGCATTGAAAATCTTCTCCAGCATGACACATCTCTCAGCAGAAGCTTTACCGGAGCAAATGATCATCTCAGACTATGATCAAAGCCTATATCGTCAAAACTCCTAAGATACTAAGATAAGCAGATGATGTTCTTTAGTGCAAATATAGATTAAAAAAAAAAAGTTTGATTTGTAAGGTTGGCTAGTAGTGTTATCTAGAGGGGGTAGAATAGGTGATTTCAATCAATTTGACAAAAAAAAAGCATAATTAAAAACGTCAAGTGTGATATTAGTGTGACCAGGTAAAACAGAGTGTTGGTATAAGCAAGTTCTGGTTATATCAAATAGTGTCGTGCTATACTATCAAGTAATAAATGATTATAAGTAAAGAGATGGAGAAAAATGCACTTACAGCTTTATAGTGGTTCAACTTGATGTAAGCCTACATCCATACTCCCAAAATAAGAGCTTACTGACTGGATTTCGTTAGAATCTTTTTGAAGTTACGGTAGAATGTACCACTTATACTAAAGTACTTCTCCTAGAAGTTAGTGTTGCTTATACTCAAACTAATAGATCCCATTATTTCACATCAAAATGCAAACTATTACACTGCCAACACTTCTCGAAAGATTACAAATTTGAATGCTCTTACAAGACAATGTAAAGAATATAAAGCTCTCTCTAACTCTTAATCCATCTCTCTCTTCGATGCCTTGATTTTCTTTTTTACTCCTTAGCATCTAATCTTCAAGAGAATCAATCTCTAAGATAGCCATTGGACAATTGTTGAGAAGATCAATTACCCATTGAAGTCGATCAATCATAATTCTTGTAGATTCAGTCACCCATTAAATTAATCAAGATATCTCGTGTGATTGAATATTTCGCGTAGATAATCTTCATCAATCAAAATCTTCTAATAAGGAATCCATACCAAATTACAAGATATCAACGGATGATATAAAATATCTCAAGATAATAACCTTAAAGTTCGTGACAAGATTCATGTCGTATGTAGTTTGAGTGCTTCGCTTATATAAGTAAATCTAGCAATATCCACCTTTCCAGTTATCTGCTTATATCTAGCTTTTGTAGTATTCTGATGATATATATCTTACGCAATATGCTGCTTATATTAACGCAGTACGCTGCTGATATTCAGCTTACGTAGTATTTTGCTTATATTTAGCTCTTGTTATATTTGACTTCCCAGTTATATTCAAGCTACCTAGTTATATCAAGCGCTTCTTACGAACTGCCATCCATCGGTCCTTTTCGGTATCTTAGTGATCCAAGATTATATTAACGTTCATCTTGTCTGGTACCTCCAAGTTTTCATGAAGTTCCTGTTCTTCATAATTTGCTCACCACCATTGCGTACTCATGCTATCTCTATGTGTTTGACGTAAATATTTGAAACAAGTATACGAAGCGTAAAGATCTAGTTTGATGAGGGCGGAAAGTGGTTACCGGGGCTAGAGAATGACAAAGAGTGGCTCTCAGCAGGCTTCCAAAATGGCAAAGGGGGCGGGAATGAACTAAACTATTCACCGAATATGGGAGAACGATTTTAAGATATACTTCCCACCTGTACCCAAAAGTCAAAACCATAAGGCTCGGTATAGGACAAGCTAAAGCGGACAATACCTTAGTGAGTTAAATCCAAGGCATTACAATATACTATCAAAGCGAGACCCCTTTCAATAGGTATGTGGTTCATGAATGAACCCCGTGGAAGCTAGTGGGCTTGTAACAACCTAGTTCGAAGAGGGTGGGATGTCAAGACCAAACGATATGGATAAAGAGTGGCTCCTAGAAGACTCATGATCCCTTTTTTCCTGTTCAATGTACAATTTGATTCATTTTTGCACCCTTTGCTAGCTGTTCCTTATCCAAAATCTCAGACCCCGATGACCACTCTTCCTCTTCGTTGGATTGGGTCGGTAACGACCCCACTAGCTTTTGCATGGTTCGTTCTCAAACCACACACCTATTGGAGGGGGTCTCGCTTTAATACCATATTATGACGCTCTAGATTTAACTTACTGAGGTATTGTCCGTTTTGACTTCTCTCATACCGAGTCTTACGACTTTATTCTTTGGTGTATAGGTGAGCATCTTCCCAGGAGGTCGCGCATCCTAGGATTGCTCCTACCTGAGCACGTTAACTTTGGAGTTTCAAAACTAAGTATTGCCGTTATGTCAAAAGACGCCTCTGTTAATTAATTTCAGTTTTCACACACACACACACACACACACACACACAAACACATCTCATAATCACTCTCCCCTATTTTGGTGCACAGTTTAATTTCTTCCTTCTCACCATCATAGAAGTTTGCCAAGACTCGTTCATCATCTAAGCCATCTAGCCTTGGTGACTACTCCCCATCCTCGTTGGATTGGGTTGTTTCAAGCCCACCAGATTCTGCATAGTTGTCCCCAAACCACATTCTCCATCCTCATCGAATTAGATCATTTCAAGCCCACCAGCTTCCGCATAGTTTGTCCCCAAACCATACTCCCCATCCTCATCAGATTAGATCGTTTCAAGCCCACCAGCTTTCGCAAAGTTTGTCCCCAAACCACACACCTATTGGAGGGTGTTTCACTCCAATATTATATTGTTACGCTTGGGATTTAACTCACTGAAAAATTATTTGCTTTAGCCCATTCTATACCAAGTCTTACAGTTTTGTCCATTGACATACAGGTAAACACCTTTCAGGAAGTCACCCATCTGAGGAATATTCCCACTTAAGCACACTTAACTTTGGAGTTCTAGAACTAAATATTGCCGTTATATCAAAAACCTCATCTATGAGTTAAATTTAGTTTTCATATATATATTTGAGAATCGTTATCATTGTGTTCGGTGCACAGTTTAATTCATTCATGTCCCTTTTTGCCATCCTAGAAGCCTACCAAAAGGCACTCTTGTTCAAGCCCTCTAGCCCTAGCGACCACTCTCCGCCCTCATCGGCCCGGGTCGTTACACAGAGTTTGACCGCCTCATGATGAATGGATTGCAAGGAAGGATGGAGGAATTCACGCACAGCTTCAACATGTTTGCCACGATTTTGTGCCCTCCCCCTATTGTAGGGACAATATTTCCAATGGACAAACTCAACTCTTTAAACAACCTCAATTGCTTTTCACAGAAGTTTCGAACTAAACCGAATGACTGCGAATATGGAGCTGAAATCTCCCAAGTAGAGTGATCTTCCACTGTAACATAACCCGAAATTACCAACCGCTTTCATTATTGTTCAATGAATTTGGATCCGGTCCACATTGGAGCTGTAGCAATCATGGAGCTTTAAACGTCCAAAAACCGAACACCCCATCAAAACAACCCGATCGTATCTTTGCTCAACTCCTCATACTGGTGGGTCAAAGCATTAAGCGAAGTCCAATTAACACTTTTGTCCAACCCTAAGGGCACAGTAAGCCACCCAAGTAATGAAAGAATTAAAGTCATTTCGAATTAAAGAATTAAGAATGAAAGAAGGGATTTTGGGGAAATGTAAATTGTGTTTGGTAAAAAATTCTTTATGAAGTTACTTTGGCCCAAATAATGTTTGGCAAATCTTATTTTGCAAAGGGTTTTGAAAAAAAAATTTAATTAAAAAAAACTTACCCTTCACCGGAGAAATGATGGGCAACGGCCGCCAACGCCAAATCTAGCTCGTTGGCGGCCGTAGCCCATTGCGCAACCCAAGCGGCCCTCACCGGGTTCGCGCAACCTCCCCGTCCTCTCGCCGGCTCTTTGCCGTCCCGATCTAGCCTCAAACGGCTCTGGTCGGTCACCCTTGCCTACCACCCTCAAGCCCAAAGAAAATGAACAGTCATGAAGGGCAAAATTGAAATATTGAAGAATTAGTGAGAATAGTTTTGGAAGAAAAAAAATTGATTTTGGCATTAGACAAATGTTAAGAGCTCAAAATTAATCCGGATCAGCCTTGGTCTTTCAACATTCCCAATGCTGGTTTTTGGCCGAAAGTTAATTGAAAATGCTTGCCAAATACCTCACTTTCCTAAGAGGCTTTCGACTTTAGAATGCTGAACCAAACACAACCCAAATCCAAATGTATGGAACCAAACGCAACCCAAATCCAAATGTATGGAAGTTCTTCCCCAGAAATCAAGTTTTGGAAGAGAGAGAGAGAGAGCGGGCTCTCCAGAATGAATCAAGAGACAGCTTGAAGAGGAAGTACACTGTTTTCACACTCCTCTTATACTGACCGTAATTTAATCATAGCGATAACTACAATGAGTAATTATAAAAACTCTAAACATATTTCACATGATTAAGAACCTCTCAAACCAAAAAGTAAGTACCAATTTACCAAGCAATTTTTCATCGCAATCACCAACTTTTTATTTCTTATTAGCAATTTTTTTTCTTTTTTGATAATCAATAACCTATGATAATGACAAATAATTTTTAACTTCATTAAAAAAAACTAGCGACTTCTTTGTATTGTCACTAATTTCACACAGGAAGTAAATCTCAAATAAAATATTGATTAAATGCAATGAGTGAGTTTTCAAATTGGGAAGCAAAAATATTTAATTTTCCATAGTGATATTAACTTCTTTTTATAAGGAATTAATAGTTAATTTAGAAAATGACTTGAAATTACGGTTATCTACACGATCACAATCCTGGCATTCTCCATTCTCGAAGAGGAAGAAGCAATTCGAGCAGCGAAGAGCAGAAGAACCGATTCAAACTCCAATGGAAGGCGTGAATGTGGCCGAGGGTTCAAGATGCTCCGAAAATGGTGAGAATTTCAGGCATCCTACGATTCGGCGGATCAATCTTGCGAAGGAGATGTCTATTCGATCGTTAGAGAGGCCTCATTCACAGAGCTCCCGCCTCTCCGCTGGGACCTTCGCTCTCCACACACTCAACTCTTCTCAAATCTCGCTCAAAACGAAAGAACAAATGTACGAAGATCGGACTTGAGAAGAACAAAGCCGAAACCGCCATTAAACGAAGGAGTTGGCAGCTCGACCGTCCGTTTTTTTCCCAGGTTTCGCTGTTCGAAGGCAAACTTGGAGAAGAGCGCACGTCTTGCGATATCGCTCCCTCCATAGGTCCTTCGGGGTGAGATCACACAGAGACCGACAGAATCACAAGCGAGTGCAGAGAATCAGAGGAAGATGGACGATGCTCAGCGAATACGAACCAGAAGGGGAGAGGATCATCTCGAGGATCTGATTCGCCGAACCATTTCCCCGATCACTCATCTTCATTCAGCGATCTCTCTTCATAGCATCCATAAAATTGAAACGAAGACCACGAGGAAGAAAGATTCAAAATCGAGCAACCTGGATTGAGCAGCATTGCTGCTGATGAAGACGAAGACAATCGCGCCGCCGACGAACGCAAAACCCTAGCAATTTGGTGGCCGAAGCAGCTCCTTATATAGCAGTACAGGCTCACGGCGAGAGGCTTGCGTCCGACTCATCTCAGCCGTTGGATGAGATTAGCATGTAATTTGATCAAACATGGTTTAGCAGTAGCAGCAGCAGGAGGAGGAGGGGATTTATTAGAATATGGATCCGGATGCGGGCTTTTGGATAGATATGGGCCTACCCGGCCCAGCCCAGATCAATGCTCTCTCTTCCCTCTCTACCGTCATGGAATCCCCCGTACCTCGAGCCCCGAACCGCGAGTCGGGTTTCAAGAGCAAACTCCCGAAGCCATCGGGTCGGGAACAGAGAAAAGTTGATGCGTCATTACTCATCTGCACTCGGCACTAGAAGCGAGCTCATTATTTATAGATGGCATTACGAAGTTAATTTATTGGGATAATGACATAAATATTTTCTGAACTTTAACCCAACGTGTAATATGATTTTTGAACTTTAATCCAATATTTAATGTGACTCATGAACTTTTAATTTGTTCAATGAAGTATCTAGACTTTTGATACATATTCAATGTAGACTACAATGAACATGTACCAAAAGTTCATAGACGATATTGAACAAATTAAAAGTTCAGGAGGCTAAAGTTCATGGATTATATTAAACAAATTAGAATTTTAAGGAACATATTGTATATTGGGTTAAAGTTCAATAATCACATTAAATAAATTAAAAATTCATGAGCCACATTAGGTCAAAGTTTATGGACCGTTTATGTTTTTTTTCCTAATTCATTTTGTTGGAACATTGCAAAATCAATTTCTAAGTTGATTTTCGATGAAATTAAATGGATGTCCGGTATTCAGTCACTAATTTGTCGAGTGGGTATAAGTCAATTTTCAATAATTCCTACTAAACCTCTTTTTATATGTTTAATACAATTTTTATAAAGTAAATTCATTGCCACGTCGCTTTTAATTAGAGACAAGGAATCAGTCTTTGCATAGTGCACCAAACTTACTTTTCTTCTAGAAAAGTACACAGATATTTCTTCCTGACAATCCGGACCCGTGAGGCACCGTACCTGCCTTTCCTGACTTCCCTGCTTCAGTTCAGATTTACAATTGGCAACTTCCTATTTCCGCCATTGACTTTTTAAGTCATCCTACGTATGAATGGACTAATCACTGGTCCCACGTGAAAATAAATAGACCAGTCTTTTAATTACACCTACATTACATGCCCACCTTGCCAAAACTCAAAAACACTGAATTTGTATGCCGCAAAATTTAAAATAAAAGAGAGAGATGTTAAAGCTCAATAATAGAAATTTATATAAAAATGTAAAAAAAAAAGGAATAATAATCTCTACCTCTAGCCAGGTAGAAGTCGAAAATATCTAGCTACACAACCGAGTATGCTATCGCTATGCAATACACAAGCTAGATTAGAAAGCGATTGATTACGTCTTCTAGAGATTGACGTGCCTCTTGCACTTCTGCTCCTGAATCGACTTGGTAGAGATGTTCACGGCCATGGTGCAGTTCATCTTCACGGTGACGTGCTTCTTGAAGATGTTGAGCATGTTCACCCGCCCCGGGACTCGCGAGTAGCTGCTCAGCGGCAGCAGCCCCAGGTTCATGTCTGCATTCAGGTTCGGGCTCGACAGGAGCGTGTCGGTGATGATGTCCACCGAGATGTTCATCCGCATCGTCCTCCTGGCCCTCGACTTGCCCGGCGGGCCCCGCGCCTCGCCCACCACCGAGCCATGGTAGTACAGGGTTGTCGTGGTGTTGCTGTACCTGAAGGACCCCACGTTCGGGTTCTTCACGGAGACGTCCGCTATCAGCGACATGTTGACCCCCGGCTTGGGGATCGTCCCGTTGATGAGCTCAAGCCTGGTGATGGTGACTCCGTTCATCTTGATCACGGGGTCCTTCACCCGGAACACCGTGAACGCCAGGATTACGATGACCACGCCTTGGATGAGCATGAGGGCGGTGACGCAACCGCAGCACTTGACGAATCTCTGCTTCCGGACGTTCTTGGCATACACGGATGCTTCATCCTGGTCGCTCCGGAGGCTACCGGACGGGGCTAGCGGCCAAACTTGATCTCTCTCAACCATGGCTCAGAATTTAGAAGGAGAAAACCCAGCAAACTCCAGAGGTTACAGAGGAAATGTATGGCGAACCCGCGATGGAATCTTCAGTCGAGTGCTTGACTCACATTTATAAGTGGGAAGTTGGGAGTGGGTTGCGAGTGATTTTCCCGAAAGATATTGGCATCATTATAATTTAGGCCTTCCGGTTGCTTTAGCCAAGATTTTCAAGCTGTTGAATCTTGACTTTTGGGCCTCATCTCTCTATATGTTTTAGTGATTTAGGTAGTCTAATATTTTCAGCATTTATTCTCTGTATTGCATCATTGCCAAACATTATTGTCTTCGCAATTACATTGCATTTCATTGGAGTCATGATCAGATGGCTGGAGAAGTTAAGTTTGGTCAATTCTGGCTTAATTTGTAGCGCTGTCTTTGCCTTTCAAATGATGTCTTTATTGAAGGTCTGAATAGACACATTCCCGAGTGTCCACGCAGCTTTGGCCATTGGGTCGAACTTATAACTTTACACGCCACTGAGGAAGACGAGGAGAATCTATTTGTTTCACAAAAAAATAAATGATTTCAAAAATATTTTCTTCAAAATAATCACTTGCTTCGCCTGAAATAATCAGCCAATGAACAATGTTTTCATTATGTCTAAACCGATGAAAATATATTTTGTCCATTTATTTTTTATAAGCATAGAAGCGATATTTTTAAGAAAATATTTTTAAAATTATTAATCTTTCGTGAAATAAACAAATGATAATGAGTATTTTTATTTCCGACCAAAAAGGAGGCGCCAGGGTCTGTCCACATCTGGAGAAGGGCCAAATCAAGATTTGATGGGGTGAAAATTTCCCCACAAGAGCAAGAATAGTGCTTCAGGAGATTGGAGACACAGTCTAATATGATCACACATAATCTTTCTTTAATGTAAGTAGGTCCTTGTGGACTTTGATCTCAGCAAATTTTTGCTACAACGATCATGTCTAACGTATATATAACCTGAACAAGAGTTTCGAGCCACAAAAAAAGGGTGGTAAAACAAGATTCCGTCTATTTAGCAAAAACTAAATGATTGGAAAAATATTTTTCTTGAAATAATCATCCGCATCGCTTAAAATAATTAAGTCAATGGTAAATATTTTCATCATTGACAACTATGTCTAAACATTTTCACGGATAATGAAAATATTTTTCGTTCATTCATTTTTGTAAGAAATATAAACGATTATTTTTTGAAAAATATTTTATAAATCATTTAATTTTTATTAAATAAACGGAACCTAAAAGGTCCGACAAATCGCCTACGGTCAAATTCCTATATCATTCTTTTCGGTTAGTGCTCTAAATAGTCACAGTCCCAGGTGTCCACGCAATGTGGGGCCCCTTAATTATCAGACATTAATAGATAAAATGGTGAGATAATAAGTAATTAATAATCTTAAGCTAACTCATCGTTATGGAAGATTTGAATAATATGAAAAAAGAAGAAGAAAAAGAACAAGAGTAGTGTCTAACATGATTATAAATTATCTCTTATAGCTAGATCTCTATATCCTATAATAATTCCACATACTAGCTACCTAGCATCTTGTGTTGTGGGACCACTATTGCTAATACCGTGTGAAATTTTGATGGGACTATCGTCAATTATTTAAAATATTTAAATTGTCATATGAAAGCGTGGTTCGATATTTCAATATTCTAGTTCACCTATTAATCTTCATCAATGCTCTTCTCCATCTACGATAGATCTAAAATCATGTTTTTTTTTTCTCATAACTGTGTCGATGATCACCTCTCTTGAGTTATCACAATATGCTAGTGCAGCCTAAGGAAGATTATTTGTCAGCAGCGGTGGTAAACCAACCCCATTTGTCAAATTTAAAAGTCGTGTTGCTTTTCGCATCTCTAAGCCTAGTTGATGCAACAAAGAAGTTTGATGTGCTCAAAAAAACTTCTCACCATCTAATTGAACATGAGTGTATGGAGCTGACTCTCGATTACATTAATTTGGACTGCTTGATATCTTCTAGGAAAAAGTATTTCATGCGTAGGTCGATAAATTCCAGATATTAGATCATAATGGAAATCATAATTGCGTAATATAGCAGGTGGGTTTCTTCATGATCAGTATAATGACGTCTGGGATTACCTACCACCAACCAGCAACTACCTTTGCCTTCGAAAGTCAACAAGAGGATGGCGTTTATAATCAATGCCCGCAAAACTAAAATTGATTTGGCTTGTGGGCTTCCCTATAATCTGAATTGACCTCCTCCCATGGGAAACCATTGACCTAACTCTCACGTTTATGTTTGTATAAAATACGAGAAAATTACGGTAGAAATTTAGATTAAGCTCACTAGCTGAAATGATATAAAGAGAGATTAATTAACTTATGTAATTAATCTACACCGAATCTTCAACTTTGATATCATATGTTACATATATGACAACTGGGGAAAAAGATTCTTCGAAATTTCAAGAATATTTGTGATGTCCCCATCAAGCGATAATGAGTCGATAAACAAACTCAACATGACTTTAGAAAAACATATGTGTGTAACACATGCGCCTATGCCAGAAAAATATATATGCATAATGTAGCACATTCATTGAAATAAATGCAATCTCTTGCAGAAGAAATGCAATGTACGTATAGCGATGCTATCGTTGAGCTATCCATGTACAGGAAGTCTGCCATTGACATACGCCAGTATTTGTATAGGAATTTGGTTAGTTCTATACACTATAGAACCCCAAGAAGAATAATCTATCGGATGATAACAAAGTGCTTTAAGTTTTTGACATAGTTAGGTGATCTTCAAGTTTGATGGCTAAGCTAGAATCTGGCCAGGAACTGCATTTGCTTGAGGAGAGGAGTTAGGGTTTCCATTAGCTTTTCACAGGGATGGTTATGGATGCCTTCGTACGTCGTGACCACAATGCTCGTGTCCTTGGCTAGCCTCTGGACCTGCTTCTTCACATTGCATGTGTGATGCGTGCACCGATAATAGCTCCTTCTCGTCCGATCCCACGTATTAAGGATGCAAGTAAGAGTTGGTCAGTTAAGATCATATTGCCAAGAGTATATATCAATGCATGCGTGCAATACCTTTCTTTATAGAGATATAAAAGGACTAGATTAGTGTACCGATTATCTATATCTTTCTTTTGTCGTAGATAGTGGCTGTGTGTACATTATGAATTGGTTAGGGGTTCAACTAGATGGTTCAACATGTGCCTATATATTAGGTATAAGTCATATCTACACGAAAACTTCTGGAGATTAATTGTGATAATATTAAGTCGATCTGTATATCTAATTAATACGAGTAAGATAGAATTTTGTGAAATGTATCTAGGTGCAAGTTGTAATCTATTAATCAACAATCTCTCTCTCTCTCTCTCTCTCTCTCTCTCTCTCTCTCTCTCTCTCTCAAGCGAGTGCTCTAGAGTTGCGCAAGCTAGAGGGTTCAAGAGAATTGTTTTTGAAATTAGGTTTTTTTGTGTGCAATAGCTACTTATATGCTTATATTTAGGTCCATTAAATGATACAATTCATGCTATGTTCTATATAGTTCTTGAAATATGCCACAACGTTATCAGCATAACCACGACATTACCCGACCCATAACGTTTTCCCTTTATTTCACAAGGAGCTTTGTTTTCCTTATAATATTTGTAGTTTATTCACACAATTGTTATGCTGAAGGCACAATATTTATAAATTCACTCATTTACTAGCAAAAGAGCACGTAGACATTCCCTGTGAAGAAAAAATAATAAAAAAAAGTTCTAAATAAGTAAAGAAACAAATAAAATTGGATGATATTATCTATTTCGGAAAAAAAAAGCATTTGAATTTCACATTAATCACTACAATATGTGAGAAATTTGAGGAATCACATTCTAATTATCTCTACTATTTTTAACTTGCGGTTCTATTCAATATTTGGAAAATGGATCATAAAAACTTGCCTTAACAATTGAATGAAATTTTAGGTAAAAGTTAGAGTCCAAAATCCTTCTCTAGCTAGGTTAAGTTTTTCTTTTTCTTTTTTTTGGTAAGGTTAGTTTTTCTTTTTTTAAAATGAGTATACATTGAAAAATGAAAGGATCAAAATGTATGAAATATGTGGTTTATTCGTAAAAGCAAGCATGAACTTTGTCCAATTTGACCTTACCAAGAAAAAAAAAGCTTTGTCCAATTTGTAGTTGAAAATATCAGGGCTAAATATTGAATACATATACTTGGATCCATGTATAAATTTTCGATCATCTTGAACACTTTGCCCTAATTTTTTTCAGACATGAATTATTTTTCATCCTCAATTAATTTCCAGTTAATTTTTCCATTTTTAAGTTTAAAATTTTGTTAATTTATCGTTATTTTCTAATTAACTTAATATTTAGGGGGTTTGGGAACATAAATTTTTGTTATTTTGCCATCGCTTTTGACATAGAGTTTAATCCACAGAATTAGATTCATTCTAAATCTCTTTCTTCTCACCTTCATGGCTTTGCTTATCTTAGTTTCCTCATTCAAAGATGGAGATCCTCTATCCCATTGTATACTCCTAATTGATGCCTTAATCTACCGAACCATGCATCGATTCCTATGAAGATCGTTAATTAAGAAACTTCACACTTGCCATGCGTCCACTATTAAGAATTGTCGAGGCACTAAGGGAAGATAATCTCCATCTCCCTTTTGATTGTTCGTAAGATTTTCCAATGGTGATTTCTTTGAAGCAGCCCTGGACCTCTCTTTTCTTCCAATTCATGCAAGCTCACCATCTTGGGCATCAACCAAATCCTGATCATATAATATTTCATCTTCTTAAGTAGCTACCACCCAAAAGTTGTGGCCATGCATGTCCATGATTAATCAGTTTGCATGAAATCTTGAGAATGTCGTAAATCCCTAAGTACATCTCTTTGCAAAATACTGAGACTTCCTTCTTGATTCTTTAGTTTACCTTATTCCAAAAGTCATTGAAACTCCTTTCTTCAACTTCATTCCACCAAATCACGCAGATACCAAAAGATATATATATAGGTGCAATGTTCTAACCTCGGTCATTTTAATGAATCGACTTTGTTCCTGTTTCCAATAATAATGATAAACTAAATTATTTCGTTCTATCGCACAGTGGATGGCATCGATAATTGGTGGATAGAGGGAATTGATCACAGAGAGAACTTCTCATTTAGTCAAGAGCCTCAATTACCAAAATAATCCAGTTTAATTGTAGGATTCTTATATGTTGCTAGACGTATACTTATTGGTGAATCATTTGCTGAATTCCACGCATATGATCCTTAAACATGCAAAAATATACCTGGGATGAACACTGTTCTTGACGGCTTTCTGTCCATACTTCCTCCAGCGATACCCGTCGTCCAGAATATCATCCGCGCTCCTTGTTTGGAACGCAATCCTAGGCCGCGTTGGCCTCCTTGTCCTATTCATCACTTTCTTCTTAACCTGCCCCTCGCTCCTGTCTTCCACTCCTCCATTTCCAGGCAACATCGTAGCCGTCAGCACGTTCTCCATCGACGTCATCAACTTATTGTCGCGAAGCCCACCAAGCTCGCCAGATAAGAGGCCAACCCAATCAATATCCGAAGAAGACGAAGATGAAGGATGAGCCAACGCTTGAGCTGAGGCCGAGGTGTCTATCAGTGGGTGCGACAACGAGGAGGACAGGAGCGACGATGGTGTTGGCAACGCAAAGAGGTAGGGACTGGCAGGAGGTGGCGGCAATACCGGGGGCGGTGGTGGAGCGCCGTCTTGGCCGTCCATTGAAGGGCTCCACTATGTAGACTGTTTGACAGAGGGGGGAAGCTTTGAATGCTTGTGTGGGGAGATACTTTTAAAGGTTGGAAAGGTGAGAGGAAGGTGAAAAGAGGTTGGACCGACCCCATACATACATAAAACTTCATTGGGCGAGAGAGAGAGAGAGTACAATCTCTTTGAGACGCAGCGTATTGATAGAAGAGGTGAAAGAGCCCAACTAACAACCTAACTTCTGTTCAACCAACCGGCGCTTTTACGTGCATGGAAGAAAGACGTACTCAGGAGCCCTTATTGAGTCGATATCGTCAATGCATGTATTCAGTATGCATCTGGGGGTAGATTTTTGGTCGGTCCATGACCTTGGTTTGGAAAAAAAAAAAAGAAGATAAATAAACACCAAGGACATACGCATGTAGTGCCCTTGAGGTGAACGTTTTCGAGAGAGTGTTTCACACGACTTCGAGGCTCGGAAATAAACATTTGCCACTTGCTTACAAACTGGTGGAGGGGCAAAAGGGTAATTACCGCCTTGCTTCCTCGATGCTAACTAGGCTTTTTCTTTTGGAATAAGGGAAATTGTACATGCACATGTATGTCATTAAGGGAACATCCTCTCTTTAACCCCGACTCAGTTGATGATAACTGATCAAATTTGAATTGTAAAACGAACTCTTATTATATAATCATCTATTTTAAGTTGATGTGTAATGTAATTAGCTCATTTAGTTCCCCACCGTAGGAACTGGCCCACGATTCTACTTGCAGTTCTAACAAAAATATGGAAAAATTTGTCCAAAAAGTCTTAAACCTATTATACGGCGGCCAATTCAATCATAATATCTTCAATTATACCAATTCAATCTTAAACATTTTGATAAATTTTCAATTTAGTCTTAAATCTTTTGACAACTTGTCATTTTAATCTTTTCAACAAAAAAATAGCTAATGTAAATGCCGGCTGGCCGCCAACCATCCTACGAGGCATGGCCGATATTGACATGGATAATTTTTTCATTTTTTAAAATTTTTTTGTTCCATTTTTTTCCTTTTCTTTCCCTTTGGCCTATGGCCGGTATTCAGCCATGGTAGGCGAGCATGTCGCGACCCTTACCTATGGCCAATACTCGGCCAGCCATGGCCGAGTACTGGTCATGAGCCAAAGGGAAAGAAAAGGAAAAAAAAAAAGAAAGGAAATTTTTTTAAAATGCAAAAAGCATCCACGTCAACATTGGTTACGCCACGTAAAATGACTAGTAGCTAGCTAGTGTTCACATCAGCAATTTCCGGCCAAAATTTACTGGAACGACTAAATTGGCAAATTATCAAAATGTTTAAGACTAAATTGGCAAATTAGGAAAAAAAAATTGACAAATCATCAATATGTTTATGATTAAATTGACACAATTAAAAGATTTAGGTCTAAATTGACTGCCGCACCATAGGCTCTTGGATAATTATCCCCAAAAATATGTATTCTTTTTTCATGTTGGTAAATTTGTGAAATAATTGATAAGTGTGGAAAATGTCAATAACAAAAAGACAATGATCACTTGATTTCTTAGTAATTTGTTGGTAACTTATCGGCACTTTTATGAAATTACCAACTTTTTTTTTACAGTGAATATGCAAAGTACCAACTTTTTTCCTCCAAACTTCTTTTGCGTTGTAAATGCTCCAGCATTAATTCAAATTTTCCCCAAAAGCACAACGATAAACAATTTTTTTTTCGTCTTTCTTCTTCTCTTTTTTTTTGGGGGGGGGGGGTCTTTTGATAGGTAGGAATGGTGAGGAGGGACGACCAACGCTATTATCCCATCTGGGAATTAACATAGGAATCGCTCACCCCCCGGTACGGAATGTTCATCGGTGGTAGTAAGCACCTATTTATATAGTTTATTCAGGTCAATTTACCGCCCCTGAATGGATCTGATACCCGGGAATCCAAATGCAGTTCAACCGTGTATTGGGCCACGACCCATGATCACTCGATGGGTCACGGCTCGTGCATAAACCTGATAGCCCACGATCATGCCTCGGTGTGGCCAGCTAGAGCAACTCCTTCGAACGCATTTCGTCGTAGAGGTGAGCACGGTTCCAGGGTAGAACCGAGAACCGAAGAACCGGACCCGGCGGGTCCAGTTCGGTTCCTGGTTCCTAGGTGATAGGTTCCGGTTCTCGGTTCCAAATTTTTAGGAACCGCCGGTTCCGGTTCCGGTTCTTAGGAACCGGAACCGGGGAACCGGAACCGAAAACCGGAACCGGTTTACTTTACCCTCTAAAAGGTTTTAGGTGTTGTCGCTGTCGTCCTGAGGTTGATGACCCTGTGCAGGGTGCGCGCGAGTCTGCTCTTGCCGTGACTGCTCTGTGCTGGTCTGTGCTTCACCGCTTCTTCTTCTTCCATCTAAATGGGAAGAAGAAGATGGACTTCAGAGGCTGCAAAGGAGTCTGAAGTCGATCTGGGTCATGGAGGATGGTGGGTTTTCTGGGGAGGATGGAAAGTGCAAGAAAACGAGAGATGATTTTGCCGAGAAACTGGGGATTGTCAAGAAAGTGTCAAGAAAGTGAGGATTGCAAGGGGGAAAAGGAAAGCAGAAAACTTTGACTAAATGTATTATCAGATAAATAGTCGAAGATGGAGTTAGTAATGACAGAGGGAAAAGTTGGATTAAAGCGCGGGAAGAGGAAAAAGACGAAGTGTCTCCGAGTTACAGAGGATGGGAAAGTCAAGGAATAGGAGCAAGAATTCTATCTAGTGCAGTGCAGACAGCAATCAGCTAAGGATATTCGTGTTGATTATTCGTACTATCAAAACATATTTCCATTTAAATAAAGAGCGAAAACGGATTAACTTATGTCGCGTAAGTGTGAATTTCTTTCGGTAAATTCGAGTCGTGTTCAAGAATAATGGCCTCCTAAAACAGAGTGGAGCGTGGGAGTTCTTTTGTAGACTTTGGAAAGAACGGTTTTAGGTGCTCTTTTGTAGACTTTGGAAAGAACGGTTTTAGGTGCTGCCTGCAGTACAAAAGATTTTTGCGATTATTTTCGTTTTGTTTAATTCAAAGCGAAATTAAAAAAAAACCTGTTGGAACCTGGAACCGACCCTGGAACCTATGACATGGTAGGTTTCAGGTTCCACATTTCGACGGATAGGTTCCAGATTCCTCATTTTGAGGAACCTATACCCGAGGGTAGGTTCCAGGTTCCAGGCGAAACCTATCCGAAACCTGGAACCGCTCACCTCGTCGTACACCTTTCCCTCCTTCGCCTTCCCACACCCTCTCCAACGCCGGGATGAGCCTGCTGCGATCCGCTTCAGCGCGATCGAAACCCGTGCTCCATTCCCTTAAACCCCGCTTGAACCCCGCCCTCAATCTCTCGCCTTCCCTCCGTTCCTTCTCCAAGGACCATGACCCTGAAGCAGAGCCTGAACCAGAACCGCCGCACCAACCCCAGGACGACGACCCAATAGTCACCCAAGCGCTCGACCTCCTTCAAGCCCCCGAGAGCTCATGGAACACCGCCGATCTCAGCCGCCTCCTCTTCTCCAGTTCTCCTGCCGCCCCTGCACACTTCGCCAAGATCACCCTCGGCTTGGGTGCCTCCGACAAAGCCCTCAAGTTTCTCGATTTCGTTCAGTCGAGTTCTCCACAGGAAGATGCGCCGGTTCTCCTCTCTCGCACGTTCCAGTCCGTCGTCAAGCTAGCGAGCCGAGAACCCGGTTGGGAGAAGGCCCTGCTTGAGCTCTATAAGATGTCGAGGCGGAGGGGCGTTCCTTTGACTGTCAATGCGTCAACCCTCCTGGTTAGCTTCTTTGGGAGGGCTGGCATGGTTGATGAGGCGGTTTCTGTGTTTGATGGTATTGACATAAATGCGAGAGATAGGCACCTCTATGAATTGTATGTTGGTACGCTAATTAGATACGGGAGGTTCGAGGGTGCGTTGAAGGTGCTCGACGAAATGCTCGAGCCACGTTCGAGATTTGCCGCCTCGGACATTCCGGGTAAGATATTTTTCTCGGTCTTGTTGAGGAGACTGCAAGGAGATGGGGGCGGCAATGAGGATGAGATTGTTGGGATTTTCATGAAGCTTCTCGAACTCGGTGTTTTTCCTGACTCGATAACACTTTTGAAGATAATTAAGAAGCTCTGTAGGAATGGGGAGATTGGAAGAGCATGGGATCTTGTGCTGCAAGTTATTCAATCAGGTGGACCTGTCGAAGCCGCGCCCTGCAATGTTATTTTGGTTGAGTTGGGGAAGCATCTTGACTTCAAGAGGATGAATGAGGTTATGATTAAGATGAAAGAAATCAATATTCCACCTGACATTGTGACCTTCGGAATACTGATTAACCATTTGTGCAAGTTTCGCAGAGTTGATGATGCATTGGAGGTGTTTGAGAGGGTCTGCACCAAACAAGATGATGAATTGTCGTGTAAACCTGATACAGTCATTTATAATTGTCTTATTGATGGACTGTGTAAAGTAGGAAGGCTAGATGAAGGAGCAGAACTACTAAGAAAGATGACATTGCAGGGTGGTTGCATGCCTAATGTCATTACTTACAACTGCTTGATCGATGGGTACTGTAAATGCTGTGAGATCGATAAGGCTCGTCAGCTATTTGATCAGATGAGTGAACGAGGGGTGCAACCAAATGTAGTCACTGTTAATATTTTGGTTGATGGTATGTGCAAGTTTGGGAGAGTCAATCGTGCGGTTGAGTTCCTTAAAGAAATGAAAGTAAGTGGTTTGAGTCCTAATGTCAGAGCGTATACATCACTGATCAAGGCTTTTTGCAATGTCAACAATTTTGAGAAAGCCATGGAGTTGTTCCAGGAACTGTCTAGATCTGGATGTTCCCCAGATTCAATTGCTTACTACACATTGATCTCTGGATTGTGCAATGCTGGAAGAATGGATGATGCCAGTTCTGTTGCAACAGAGTTGAAGGCAGCTGGGTTCTCACTTGATGTTGTGTGCTACAATAATCTGATTGGTGGTTTCTGCAGGAAAAATAGATTGGAGGAGGCTTATGAGATGCTCAAAGAAATGGAGAGCTCTGGAGTAAAGCCTGATACTGTCACTTATAATTGTTTGTTATCCTATTTTGGGAAAACTGGAAATCTTACAACTGCAAATAAGTTGATGAGACAGATGATTGAACAGGGTCTCGTTCCCACTGTTGTATCATATGGTGCACTGATTCATGGATACTGCCTGAAAAACAATGTTGGGGAAGCCATGAAAATTTTCAGGGACATGAATTGTGTGTCGAAGATCCCACCCAACACAGTGATATACAACATTCTCATAGAATGTCTATGCAGGAATGACAAAGTGGATGGTGCCTGTTCCTTAATGGACGATATGATGGAAAAAGGGGTGAGGCCGAACGCCACTACATTTAACGCATTGTTCAGAGGCCTTCGTCAAACGAATTGGCTGAAGAAGGCATTTGAAATGATGGATAGAATGAATGAACATGCTTGTAAACCTGATTATGTAACGATGGAGATTCTAACGGAATGGCTTTCAGCCGTGGGTGAAGTAGGGAAACTGAAGAACTTTGTCCAGGGCTATGAAGTTTCAGCTTGCACTGCCTAAAGTAGATTTAGGAAGGGAAAGATAGGATTCTTGTGCGATTTCTTCTACTGATCGGTAGGCCGTATTCAGGAGAAAGCAGGCACTCATTCAGAGTCCAAGGAGCGTATGATCTTTTGAACTTAAAAAGTGTCCGTTAGGTTACCAAAGAGATGCCTCAAAGGCCTCATACTTATGAAATATTTTCTTCATCTTCCATCGGATTCCACAGTCCTTATTTTGAGATAATTGAAGAAGTTAGATGCGCCGTGATCATACTGGAATCTTTATTGCTAAGTTTTGTCGAATTTTTCTCTTCACGTGCTACAATTTGCAAGATAAGTTGTATCTGTAATAACAGAGAAATTCTGTTGATGATCTTGTGGAATGTGGTGGATAGGTGAAGCTTTTGCTTCTCTTCTGACTTATATAGTCCATAAGATGCTCAGTTACTATATCATTTGGCTTTCAATATGTATGAATGCTCTCTTTTTTGGGGCCAAAGTATGAATTCTCTTTACTTTGTAAACATTTGAAGTGATCTATATGGACTTAGTATGTACTTAGTTGGGTTAAAAATGTGCTGTGGTTGCTAAATACTTCAATGTAAGCTGAATATTGTCAGTAGTATAGATTATGGGGAGGGAGAAGTATTGCCGGTAGTGTAGATTACTGGTGGGAGCCGGGAGGAATATCGTCTAGCATATAGGACGGAAGGTTAACCACCGTCGGGCTTGTCTTTGAGGAGATTGAGATTGCGGGTATAACCTGTGAATTAATTAAAATTCTTGGATATCAATTAGAAACAAAAGAACCAGAAAAAGAAGAGCTGAAGTATCGTATTTGTCATTCTTACACCCGATCTATTCGTTTCTAATTGCGCTACAACTGAAGTGCAAATGACAACGGATTGAAATACAGAGATGAGCCTTCTCACCGCCTGCCTAGTGAAATCTTTATACAAATTGATGAAAAATTACACATATATAAAGCTTAGCGGCACGGGGATGCTAACTGTTACACCCTTGATTCAGTTCTGAAAAGAAGATGAAAATTGTACGTATTCCAGAAAATTACAACTCAACAGCAAAACAATATGCTTGACTAGTTGGGTCAGCTACCCCCGGTGGCGGTTGCCGTGCTGTCAGCTGTCCAAGAATGGCCGAAGTTCGCCGGAAAACGATCCAAGAAACAATCCTCATCATCACCACCTCCCATCAATCCCTCCAAACCCACTGATAAATCATCACTCAAAGCCATATCAGATAGCCCATCTTCCCCATCCTCTTCATCATCAGCCATGCTACCCTCTTTTTCTTCTCTGCTTTCAGTGTTTGTGCTGTGAGTTCTTGCCACCTCATCCTCTACGGAGGCAGTTGGAGAAGAGCAAGGAGGTTTTGATGTGGCAGCAGCACTGGGATCTCCGACAGTGTCCGTCTGCGGCATCACGGGCTTTTGACGCGTGGAACCTGCGAGCGAGTTGCGGTGGGTAGGTGCAGGGTGGTTGTGTTCCGCCGTGTACGTGACTATGAACATTCCAGGGTCGGATCTGTTCCTCTCCACTTGCTTCCGGGCCATACACCCCTTCGAGCTACTGCATCTGTAGTATCCCCTGTGTCACAGAGCATAAACCAAGACTAAGCATAAGTGACTGCACCATCTTTATATCCATATAAAAAAATTAAGGACTTCAGAAGGTAAAAGCAGAAATTGGGGATCTAACTTAGGGAATTTACCTTGGATATGGAGAGCCCTTGATCGGTTTTTGGCCATATTTACGCCAAGCCCAGATATCAGAAGACAGACTCTCTGCTGGAACGTGGCAAACCTTCTTGAGCTGGCTCTTCCTGCTTTTGTAGACACAGTAAGTGTGAGAGACCAATTCAACACGGTGCAAGTTTGACCTGTGAAAAAAGGGTAATCACCATAATGGTGGGATTCCTTCGAAGTTACCTTCTTTTGGAGCGAGAACCTGGAGACGGGGAGCTCGTCATGCAGGAACCAGTAGAGGAGGCAGGTGCAGAAGCATTATTATTGGCAGGAGTAGGTTCTTGTCTAAACGTGGGTTGACCGCTCACTCCTCCGAAAGAAGGAAGAGCAGAAGCAGCAGCGTCTTGAAAGACGAGAGGCTCGGGCTTGGGGAAGAAGGGCTTGTAGAGTTCATGCAACTCCTCAAGCGAGCTGCGTCTTGCATCATAGGGATATGGTGGAGAGACAAAGCCCTCATCCTTCTTGACCACTCCAAAGGAGGAGCAAGACACGGGAACATGGGGTGTAAGATCTGCTGACGTTGTAGCCATGGCGGCAGCGGAGGCGGTGGCAGAGGAGGAGGAGGAGGAGGCGGCGAAGCCTCTGACCACCGCATGTAGATCCCAGTCTTCCTCCATAACAACAAGCTTTGTGGATTCCGCAACCACTACTGGAAGAGAGAGAGAGAGAGAGAGTGAGGGGAAATGAACAAGGCGCTGACTTTTTGAGGGCAGATATAGATGGGCTAGAGAAAGATGGGAGACGGCATCTAAAACGCCTTATCGTTTGTGCTGTCCTTTCTTTTTGGGCGCTAGTGGGGCACTTGGGAAAAACCGGAGGTGGTTTTGGGGTTGACTTTTGGGCAATGTCAAAGGGCGGTTTTCAGACAATAGGAAAAACAAAGAAAAAAAAGAAAGAAATTTGAGACGTTGTGGCTTGGGACTAAGGGAGATGCTGTTGAGGCAAGGAAAAGTCCACGCGCCTAGGATTGCCCCCCTTGGGATTTACCGACAAAGAGCAATGAGCTTTTAAAAGTGGAGGCCACTGTTTTGTAGTTTTATAATTTGGGACATTTCGACTATGGACCGCTCACTGTGGAATTTGGATCCGATCTTTTTCCAAATTCGTGACGTGTGTATAGTAGAAGTTCTCTCTTTTTTCTTTTATTCTCCCTTCTTTGTGGAGCATAGCAACAAAGTTTTTCATTCACACTGGACCTTCATAGGTTGAGCATAGCTGGTTTCAGGAAAAAGTCATGAATGAAATCGATTCGAGCCGGAGTTCCGGAATCAAACGGAATCGAGCTTTCTAATTGGTCTAAGTCGATCTCGTACCGTATTATTTCTGGAGAAAAGAAGTTGTACAGTCTATGAATTAGGGAAGATTACTTTTTTTTTTTGATAACTCAGGGAACCCCGCACGGCCGACAGCCGGGGAGTAAACCCTGGGGGCGACACGTGCTAGCCACCACACACGTGACACCGGTTAAGTCACCCTGCGGCGCCCGGGATTCGAACACTCAACCTTTTGCGAGAGGAAGAGTGCACGTTCCAGCAGCGCCACCTAGGCGGGTGGTTAGGGAAGATTACTTAATTTGTCATAAACCTATTATATATATATATATATATCAATTCAATCCAAAAGTTTTTAGCTTCGTCAATGTAGTCTTATGCCTTGACACAAAAATTCCAATATAATCTTTCCTTCTAGCCAATTGTTGGTAGGATTGCATGGCAATCCACAAGTTGTTCGTGCCAACGTGCCATATAGGACAGTTGACATTGGTTGAATGCCACGTCAATTATTCCTTGTGGCTACTAGCCAGAAGGACTATATTATAATTTCACGCAAAAATTTAAGATTATGTTGACGAAATTGAAAAATTTAAGATTAAATTAGCAAACTGATTAGGTAATTATTTGAAGTGTTTGGCAATCATTTTCGAGGGGCTTTAGGCCAAAATGCCAGCATTGGGAAGTCTAAAAGCTCAAGGCAAGTGGGACTAGGTTTGAGCTTTTAGCATTTTTCGGATGCTAAAACATGGATTAAATGATTTTTTTTCTTCCAAAACTATCCTCACAAATTCTTCAATTTTAGGATTTTGCTATTCGTTGCTATTGTTCATCTTATTTGCGCAAGGACGGCCGGAGAGGGTCAATAAGGTCAGATCTGACCGACGAAGGGCCAGCAAGGTGGCACAATCATCACCTGAGGTCATGCAACCACGGCGAGATCCCCCTGAGGTCATGTGACCCCAGGAGATAATCGCCTATATCGCGTGACCCCAGGTGACCCTTGTTAAGGGTCACACGAGGTTTGTTGATCTCGATCAACGATCGCTAGCGGTTTGAGCCCTCCGTCGGAACCAACGAAGGGTTAGAATCTTTATTTTAAAAAAAAAAAATCGCAACCAAAGCCCTTTGCAAAATTTGTTTTTACCAAAGGCCACTTAATCTAAAGTTGCTTTACAAAAGATCTTTCATTGAACACAAATTACATTCCTTCAAAGTCTTGTAGGCTAAAGCCCTTTGCCCTTCTCAAACCAAACCAAACGCAATCTCTCTACTCCGTGAATCAAACTCATTTCCCCTATTTAGGAGTGAGTGATTCCAGATTCCTTATAGGTTCTACCTAGAACTTACCCTCGGGTATAGATTCCTTATTTTTTGAAATCTAGAATCTACCTGTCGGAACCTAGAACCTAGAACTTATCTTGTCACAAGCTCTAGGGTCGGTTTCAAGATCCAACAGGTTCTTTTTTTTATTTTTTGGGTTCATTTTTAGTTAAACAAATCGAAAATAAAAGGTAATAATACCGAACAAGCTTGTCATTCAATAAAGAGAATACAAAAGACTAGTTTTTCCAATATTATGATTCAAATAAATACAATTAAAATGAAAAGTCATTTCGTGAATTGATGCGCAACAGAATTTACAAGGGATTAGCATATTAATCAAGTCAATATCCATATCCAGTACCACAAACAAAATAGGAAGCAAGAAAAAGAAAAGAAAGATGAGCTTTGGGTCCTCAAACATCTATGAAAATTTGTTTTAAATTCTGACTACCTAAAACCAAAACAAATAACAGTCATAATTGATAACTTAATAATAGTTTTCAATTTAAAATTGAAGTGTCGCATATCGATTATTTGCAACTACAACTACAACTTTTTCTTTTCTCCTTTCACCATCCTTTATCACTATGGTTCTAACTATGCAATCATCAATCTTAAGATGTTTCTTGAAAGAGTGAATGACGAAAACAATCGACCTCACAAAAGAACAAAAACCTAGCATATATACATGACAATGAATACCTAAACATAACAAGTTAAGCAAAATAATGAGCATGCGAATGGAGGGTACCCCAAAACCACAATAAATCAAAGGTATAAACAAACCTTAGAAAATGTTCTACATAACAAGTTAAGTAAAGTAATGAGTATGCGGACGGATATGAGAATTTGAGAGCTAAGAAATGGGAAATGAGAAGTAGTAAGAAAAATAGAAATTTTATTTTTAGGGTTTTCGGTTCTCAGTTCCATTCCCGGTTCTCAATTCCGATTCCTAATTTCAGTTCTCAGTTCCTGTTCCTATAGGAATCGGGAACCAAATCGGAACTGGCCGTTTCTAAAAAAATAAAACTGGGAACTGGAACCTCCCTCTCTATAACTGACAATCGAACTGGATTCATGGATCCAGTTCTCTGGTTCCCGGTTTTATACTAGGCTCGTGCTCACCCATACCCCCATTGCTCAGATGAGAGTTCCACGTGTCCGACGGTCTAGAAATTGCTGGTAGGTCAACAGAGAAACGAAATCCGATAAAAAAAAACACAGAGAAACGAATGTCGTGTTGCGCAAAATGCACGAGAGAGAGAGAGAGAGAGAGAGAGAGAGGGGTCCACGAGATGAGGTTGGATCGGTCGACAGCTTGCAGTCTGCGTAGATCTCCTGGGCCCCACCACCCTCTCCTTTTATTTTTTATTTTTTATTTTTTATTTTTTATTTTATTACTTCATTTCCCGACCTTTGCTTCGTGGGCCAAAAAGAAAAGGGGAAAGAGGGCAAAAAACAAAAGGGAAAGCAAAAAGCCTTGTTCCACCGCGACCGGGCTCGTCCAATGCGAATCAATAAAAAGTTTTAGAACGGAATAATGGCTTACGTAATCCCTAAATTTTGATCAAATATACAATATACAATGTGACTCTTTAATTTTTAATTTATTCAATGTGACCCTTGAGTTTTAACTTTGAACTTTTAATTTGTTCATTATAATCTTACATTTTTTGTACATGTTTAAGTTAATCATCGATTTATATGAAAATGTTCAATATTTTCCTTCCATTAATTTAAGTTCAGGAATAACGTTGAGCATTTTTATATAATTCAATGAGTATATTGAACATGTACCAAAAGTTCAAAGATCAAATTAAACAAATTAAAAGTTTAGAGACCACATTCAAATTAAAAGTTTAGGGAACACATTACACACTGAGCCAAAATTCAGAGACCGTGTCATTTTTCCTTTTAAAAATAACAGTACCCTTTTATCAATTTTATAACCAATTATCCAATTAAGTTTTTAGCTAATAAAAGACCTCAACTCCTCATATTTGGTTCAATGTGAGGTCTCCTATAGATGTGGTACTTAAGGGTGAGCATGGTCTGAATGGGCAGTTCCCACCATGGAACCAGGAACCCCCCACTAGGGACCGGTTCTGAAAAATGGGAATTGGGAAACGCTTATTGATTCCATGGATCCACCCTGAAACCTCATCTCCCGGAAACTTGACCGCCAGTCCAGTCTGATTTTTTGGGTGGGTCCATAGAATCTGTCACACCAAGCTTCATGCAAATAGAGGTGACTAGGAGCAAGAGATGGAGGCGATGAACGACTGGAGGTGTGGCCGTGAATTGATGGGAGTTGAGAGTTTAGGCCATGAGTTAATGGGTATCGAGCTTTAGAGTCGAGACTACAAGAGATAGAGAGATGACTTAGATAATGTGAGAGTGAGATGAGACAAGCATTTAATTGATGAGCGTTGAGCTTTAAATTAGGAACTTAAGGTTTTTATTATTCTTAAATTTTTTTCTATGTTTTTTTTGTTGGAAATTTTCCTTAAAAATTATATATATAGTACCGATCCGGATGGGCAAGTTGACGGTTTCATGCCTAGAACCGGACCAATACTCACCAGTTCTAGTAAATTAGAACCGGGAATCGGACTGGTCCCCACGAGAACCGTCGGTTCTGGGCGGTCCGAGCGATTCCCAGTTCCTATGGACACCCTTAATGGTACTAACCTCATTAGACGCCTAAGCATGTCGGCAAGAACGCCACATCAACTTAATTGAAAAATAGATAAAATTTTTAGGTGGTTGCGATGTGATTACCCCAAAATGCGGAGCAAATGAGACTGATTTTCATTTGCTCGTTGTCTTCGATCACTTGAATCCTGCGTTGGTCAGTCGTGATAGTGACGTTATATGATGAATGAGAAGATGAAGGGCTGATTCTATTGTCATTTCAACTCGAACGTCCCCTTCGCTATGCTCTATGAATGTCGAATCCGATGCCTCATACAGAAGCAAATTGCATTTATTCTTGCAAGCGGGTGACGGTCCCTCGTGGGAAGGTCTAGGCTGCAAATAACACTGCAGACACAAACTCGTCTGAGTCGACTTCCAGCCCGGCCCATGCGGCTCGGGTTGACCCCACGTTCCTCCATTGATTGACTTGCTAGATAGCGAGGTGGAGATGGGGGTGAGATGGATTGGAACAGGAAAGACGGGGTTGTGCCATTAGTCTTGGTTGAAATGATTAGCCTTTCTGAACGATGCGTGGATTCATAAGATAGAGGCGCCTTGATCAAATGGACCACCAAAAGACCTTGCATTCCCTTTTTACTTGCACCATATGGCTTTTCAAAACAAAATATATGGAGTGATAGATAGCATCACAATCAGCAACTCTGCTGGCGCATCTCGGTAGATATGGATAGAGATATGGTTAGGAGGAGAAGCACTAGACTCGCAGTGGTCCATTGCAAAACAGACCGAATTTTGGACACTGTACCAAGGACTGGCAATCTGGTTAGTCGGCAACGAGAGCGAGAGCGAGAGTGAGAGACAGTTGCTTGTAGCTTTTAGTTACTAGGAAACCAAGAATAGATTGGAGATGTGAACTTTTTTTGGTAAAAAGAGATGGATGGGAACGACAAGAAATTGACCGGTTGAGCATGGACGATGATGTTACAGGAGGTGGCTCTTCCATTCTTCAACTTCTTGCAGGCACTTTCTATCTTTGGCGTGTGAATGTTGCGTGCCCAGAGATAGAGAGAGAGAGAGAGGGATGAGTTGGATCCTACTGCAAAGCGGAGTAGGAGAGAATGTGGGTTTGGCAAAAGGAGTGATTGGTATTGACCTTCGCTCTTCGAAAGGTTGCAATTGCACTGCACCATTACCTGCCCCCCACATTGCACTTTCCTTGGATCAATCGCTATCTAATCCAAAATGAAATGTACATACACATATTTTGGAGCGAGGGAGAGAGGGAGAGAGAGTTAATTTGGATGGAGTTTTGATAGCGAGGCTTTCCGGATCTCTTCTAAGGAAAGGCATCACCTTCAAAAGTTGGCCTGCTCTGTTTCAAGGTATTGAATGTTTAAAACGAAACGCAACTCAAGTGCATCTACACAAATAGAGCACAGGAGACTTCGAGTCCCTAAAGGCTGCAACCTCAACTTGTACAGTTCATCAATGTCGTCCCACTTCTTGCCACATACCAAAAACCATGACGAGTCAATGTCTACTGCGTCCGCTCCATGCAGTACTGAATTACAACCTAACCTGTAGAAACTCTGAATGGCCCAGAAAACCGTGTTCTCTTCCTCAAAGGCATTAGGCAACAGGCATACCCTACGGTAGAGGTGGCCACGGGCCGATTTTGGCCCAGAACTGGCCGGGTCAAACCTGGGACCGGCCCGTTGACTGGGCCCGCAATTCCAAACCGGAACCGGCCCGTGGCCTACGGGCCCGGTTCCAATTCCAGAAAATTTGGAACCGGCCCGGAACTGCCAGTTCCGGGCCCGGTTCCACAAAAAAAAAGAAAAAGAAGAAGAAGAAAGCTGTAGCAGGCGACCAGCAACCTCGACCTCGCCGGCAACTGGCGAGGCCGGCCTCGCCCGACGCTGGCGGGGTCGAGCCTTGCCAGATCTGGCGAGGGTTCGACCTCGCCGGCGTCGGGCGAGGCTGGCCTCGCCAGTTGCAGGCGAGGTCAGCCTCGCCCGACGCCGGCGAGGTCGAGCCTCGCCCGATCTGGCGAGGCTGGCCTCGCCCGACCTAGGCGAGGGCGGCCCTCGCCCGACGCCGGCGAGGCGGCCTCGCCCAACGCCGGCGAGGTCGAACCCTCGCCAGATCTGGCGAGGCTCGGCCTCGCCCGACCTAGGCGAGGGCGGCCCTCGCCCGATCTGGCGAGGCTGGCCTCGCCCGACCTAGGCGAGGGCGGCCCTCGCCCGATCTGGCGAGGCTGGCCTCGCCCGACCTAGGCGAGGGCGGCCCTCGCCCGATCTGGCGAGGCTGGCCTCGCCCGACCTAGGCGAGGGCGGCCCTCGCCCGATCTGGCGAGGCTGGCCTCGCCCGACCTAGGCGAGGGCGGCCCTCGCCCAACGCCGGCGACCTCCGCCGGCCCCTGCTATGGCCAGCGGAGGAAGAAAAAAAAACAGAAAAGAAAATTCTGAACCGGCCAGTTCCGGTTCATACTTGATCACGAACCAGAACCGGTCGGTTCCGAACCGTGGCCATGACTACCCTACGGCATACCTTTCTCGTCTCTTTTTTCATTGGGTCATGCAACTCTCAAGAAGCTTACTGGGTCGATTTTGAACTTGACACTGTCTCCAATTGAACAGGGGTGGGGTTGTTATTCAAGGGATTAAAATCCCATCGTCCGAAAAAAACTTGGTTCCAACAAGAAAATCAAGTTTGCAGTAACATCCACCTACGCCAGCCAGTCGTGATAACACATCATTTCAAAGACACCGAGGAAATGGTCCTCCACTCGTGAATTGCAAATCTGTGACCAGTGCAAGTTGATGGATTCGCGATCCTCATCCCTCTATTTGTCGAAAGAGCATCACGATTTCACCCCCAGCTTTTACCTTACAAGGCCGTAGAAGAGGATTCTCCTTGCTTTAACTTTGAGGAATTGCAGATACACTAAACTGAAACTCTGGAATCCTGAAGCACATTAAACTTAAATGGGGGAAAAGGACTACTCATCTCGGAACAGAATTGGGTATCTAATAACTGTGTCCAGAAAAAAGAAAGAACTACTCCAAAGTATCTTGTCATTCATCCTAGAGTTTCATATACAACAGCAATACAGACCAGACTGACTCCTGCCTTGACTGGCACCTGAAGAATAAATAAATTTGCACTGGTAATTCATAAAGTAGAAGCTATGGAAAGGGGGCAAAACTCATCTCTGTATCCACGGCTCAAAATTTACAACCAAGTAGGAGGAAAAAGGAGAACTGACATAATCCTGACATAAGTCCGAAGAGTCCGGCACCAGCTTTGCCCCAAATTAGTTTCCTCATGGGTGCTATCAGAAGAATCCAGCCGAGGAAGTACGATACGACTGATGGAGCACCAGTGATGAACTGCCCAACAATATTAGGGTGAACTCTGCATTGACAGGGGATCAAGTGTCAACTAGAGCTTGGCCATAGGGAGCTAAGTCGCACTGCTAGCTTTGCGCTCTTATAGTCTTCTCTAAGCTGGATAAACCTGTTTTACAAGCAAAACTTAAGTTATCCCTCATGCAAATGTAATTTGCATTTCAAGAAATGTGTGTGTGTGTGTGTGTGTGTGTGTGTGTGTGTGAGAGAGAGAGAGAGAGAGAGAAGTAAAATCTAAACAGTCTAGTAATCAAGTTCTCTCTTAATTATTTCATATCCAAGTTACTTGATGTACTACTGGAGTTAAATCTACTTCTCAGCCACACCATGCTGTAGAAAACAGATTCAGGGTTTTGCCATTCTAACACTCTTTCAACTATTGAGTACATCTCAGCAATAGACTGTATCCTAGAATCTAGACCACCGGTCCAAAAGCGATTTATCCATTAAAAAAGCAACGACATAACTTTGAATTTTTCGGGAATACCATGACATCCACTTAAATTGTTACTTTTTCAGGCCACATTTTTGTCTTGGGATGGGGGAATATATATGGTATGGCCAGTAGCTCTTAGATACCTTTGTGCATCTTTCCGGATGCTGGGAGTGCCCTCAAACAATGTGGAGAGGCTCTCAGGAGCAACAATAAAGACGTTTGCCATGCTGGAAGAAAAATAATATAGTGTTATTAAGAATACAATGTCGTCAAAGCAATCATGGAGAATAACCGGTCCTCGACTCACATGCCCAACGTCTCAAATTTTTCGTCAATGGAAGGAGCATTAAAACTACGCACAAATTCTCCATATTCAGTTATGTCACGCTTCAGCCGCAGACCTCCACTGTAGAAGAGAAGACAAGACAACAGTTATGTTTTGAAGAAGAAAGAGGTCTTCACAGAATTAAGAAGTTCCACCAATAAGAGATTATAACATTCACAAGTGCTGGCCAACACATCCAACAATAAAGATAAGTGCATACAACTATCATCATGTTGCCAAACATCAAAGCATTAATGAGGACAAGATTTAATTTAGAAAAGAAAGTGATCCAAACAGAGTGCTACTTACCTGGGATTAAAAGTGAACTTTTGCCAGTGATTAAGCAGCCCTTTGTACAAGCGATTTCCCTGAAATTCATATCATTAGAAAGTTAAATTTAAACGCATTGACAATTCAATAAAACCCTGCAAAATCAAAGCCACTGCATGATGTCAAACAATAAGCATGCAACTCAATGTAAATCAGGCAAAGGAACTAAACGTTGCAAGATCTTGATGCTCATTTTGTGACAAATTCACAAAACTTGTGGCTATGCGATTCCACATCTATGTATAAACACCTATATGGGCATATATATACAGGAATGAAGAGCCTATGCGCATGGCTTGCAATAAAGTGCTGCACTTGTTCGAAAGCAAATCTAGCGATATCAATAAAGTGATGTAGGAAAATTCAGAAAGAAAAGCGAAGTCCTTTTTGAAGGTATGAAAGTATGTAAAGACAAAATGACACACTACTAGCTTAGTTCAGAACCAACAAAAGTAGATACCAGTTCAGTGAGAAACGCTTGCTTGTTTTGACTTTCTAATGCAGTGAATGCAGCTTCAAGCACACGAGAAAGATAGGCCACAACCCTAGTCAGTACAAAAGAGAAATGTTAGTAAGAGCCCGCAAAAACTCACAAAACACAAAATTTCAGATTCTTCTTATAAGTAGATTGAAAGAGAAAGAGAATGTCATCTGGATAAATAATGATGAGACATGTGCATGTTTTGCATGCTTTATTTGCTCCTATGGTTTGTGTCCACACACAATAACAATGTTCTCAAAGGTTCACATGAGTTTGACTCTCACAAGTTGAACCAACCTTTATCAAAATGAACCTACCGTGTGCAGGCATTTGTTGGCCGATGATCAGGAGCTATGCCATCATCCGGTGACCTATAATCTGTTTGCTTTTGTTCAGCTGACAGCAGCCTTTCAACCTGCATGATGGTGTTGAATTCCCCAGAATTGTTGGGTGGGGTGAGGCTAGATGAACATGTGGAAAAGAGATAGCAAGGAAAAGAATATATAAAGGGTTTATTTATATAAACAAAAATATACCAATATAAAGAACCTCCTGCAGAGCTAGGACAACCTACTTCACAATTTTTCATTAATTTAGAATCAGATAGAACAGTCATTGACACACACCTCAGCCATTAATGTCTCAATGCATTGTTGAAGACCCTTATAAGCAGCAGATTCAGCACCAGACATAGCTGTCGCCATTTCTTCACAAGCAGCAGCATGTGCACCGTCCACTGGTAGTAAGAGCCGAGATATTGAATTTGCGAAGTACTGACAAAATATTCGAACCAGTTCAAGATATCGATCAGCAGCTATTTTCTCATGCAGCTGATTTGAACAACAGGAAAAGAGCATCCGGACATACTTGCTGGACTATTGCCACACTACTACCACTGCGTTGTATGGCAACCATGAAAGATCTGAAACTGCTCTCACCAGCAGCAGCAGCGGCCTCAGCCTACACAAGATATGATCGATCTTTTTAATACGTTTTCTCTTTTATTGGAGTAGTAAATTCACAAGGAGATGCAACACAGTGCATAGTCATAGAGAATGGACACAAAATCCAATGGAAGGCCTGTGATCAGATAATTACAGCAGAAGCAGCCGCAGCAGCTACCCTCCGACTAATGTTGGTGCCCAGCACAAACCTTTCCCTCAAAGCTGCAGCTTCAGTGAGGCTATCTCTAGCCCGATCAAGCCCTTCTGTTAGGTACTGACTTACCTGGATCATAAGAACAATATAAGTATTACAAAAAAAATGTACAAAATTTGCAAGGTGATAGGAGGCAAGGACTTTACCTGGTCTAACAGGCAAGTAAAAATTGTTTTCACGTTAGCTGCAAGTGTGGCAGGCTGCATATAAATAAGAATATGAATCAATCAGAAACCAATGTTCGTAATTAGATCAATCCATCATTGCATAAGGAATAACTAAACTGTCTATGACTAAGCAATGTGTTGCCCAACACATAAATCAAGCAACAAACACGGTTGTGCCGTTGATGATATTCCACCATTTCTTTCTACAATTCTTCCTGTATTTATTGAAGTTCCTGATGAGAATTACCACCAAAATGCACAATAAATATGTCAGTGGTTCTAAAAACACTCTGATCTTAATATCTTATGGCACTTTATCCAAGTTGATTCATTTGTTATTCTTAAGATCTGCTCGCAATGCATCTTTCTCGTCTGTAAATTGTACTTTCAGCACCACGCTGTTCACCATATCAGATCTTCAGCACAAAGCACACACAAAAGGAGATGTAGAAGATAATAATCAGACCACTGCCGCTGGGATCTTTGGAACAACTTGCGTATGTTCTATTGAATGGACCTTCTAAAAAATCTTTTTACACTAAAAAGGTCTTAATGCTCATTAAAACTCTGATCTTTTAGCCATGAGAAATTAGTTTTCTTCTGAAAGTGGTCCTGGAAGATCAATAGCCAGGATGCCTACAATCTACTCCACTTACACAATCATGATCTGACATGAGAAACAATACTTAGTTTTGCATGTAATGTCAGCAATAAAAGGCTTTACTTGAGAGGACAACAGGGTGCATCTTGATATAGATTCTTCATTCCAACGCACAAACTCTGTTACAACAGTAACTGATATCTGCTGGTGGGAAGATGCAACTGAATGTCCTTTTGATCGGCCAATTGTTCCAGTTGACTCAGAAAGCTGCTGGCTTTCTGCACGTACTTCCTCCATCTGTGAAGCGAAAGGCATGAAATATGCTAATGTAAAAAAATATAACAGTTTCTGAATCAGGATGACATATATGAAATTGATGAATACCTTTGCTCGATAAAGTTGTCCAAGAGAGGCCTGCTCATGTTCAGGATACTCATCTTTGTGTGAAGAAAACAGAGACTCCGTGAGGCCTAAAGAATTCGAAATAGAGTAGCCATTAGAATATGTCTGGAACGAACTGAATGTACATGTGACAATGGTGAGAGATTAGAATAAAAATACATCTTGAAACTAAGTTGTCATCTCTTGAATAAGTCCAAACAAAAACCAACATGCTTTTGTTTTACATATGCTATTTCTCCAAGTGATACATAATTTCCCCTGGGCAGAAAGCTTTAAAAATGCAGCAGAGAAATGAACATACTAATATCAAATAATTACCCTCAACATCCAAGTCACCACAGCCAACAGATCTCAAGTCTCTAGCAAGTTCTTGTGTCTTCTCATACGCCACCGCTAACATTCTTAGGTACTGAAGCCTCAAAGCAGATGAGAAACAAAACTCAGTTCCTGCTAGAAACGCACAAAAGTGTAAGAATAACATTCATCCTGGTGATTACTCACCAATAATAGCCCGCCTTCTTCCATAGGAGGTAAATTTACAAGTGATGGCTTGACTAGTATTTTGTCTAGAAGGGCTGTAACTCGCTGCTCCAAGACTCTCTGCACAAACATAAAATCTTTGTAGCACTTCAAGAACTGATTGTGTGCTCAAAAAAGAATCCAATATGTCAGAGACAACTGAAGTGCAGAGTCAGAAAGGAGATTGAATTTTGCAGCACCTGAACCAATATTGACATTACATCATTGGGTGAAGGAAACACAGCCATTATCGTGGCCACTTCTTTACGCACAGTATCTGCGCAATAATAAGAAAGAAAGAAGGAACAAGAATAATTATGTCATACACATTTTAATTATGAACCTCGATTTAGGATTTATGCCACTGCTTCAAACCTGTAATTTCTTTGAACAGGGATGACAGGCCACGAGCCACATTGCTTGGACTAACCTGTGAATTATGCTCACCAAGAACCAACCTTGTATCTGCATTCATGACTTCCACATCAATAAACATAGGTCGTGTTGCCACATAATGCTGCATGGCACTGGTTCCCCTGTTGAACTGCAATGCAGAAGTAACTAAGTAAGATTCAAAGAAAAGTGTCCTTGACAGACTGGAATTACGTATAAACAATCTCAGGTTCATTCGAGTGAATCTAGAAGCAGCAGAGACAAGGAGCCAATAAAAATGAACACAAAATGCAAGGACTATTTCAATCGACAAGATTCAACAAAAACAAAATGTCAAAAGAGCTGGTAGCATATATCTCAGAGACATCTCTGAGCAACTGATTTCCTTCTTCTGTTGATGACCACTCATTTAATTCTAGAGGAGTGGTGAAATTGTTGCTAAACCAATCTTATCCATCAAATAGGAGCATCTAAATATGTGTTTCCGGTTATTGTCCAAAATGATATGTATGATCTAGATGGTGGCAACTGGCAAGGTTTTGACTTCAGTTCAAGAAAATTGAAGATACTTCTTAAAGTTGGAATGCCCATTGCAGGATGTCATGGAATGTATACCATCAACATGCAAATATGTGAAGGTCATAAATCATCACATTGTTTGTCAGGGCCGTTGGGACATGATACAAGATGGTTCTGTGAAATAATAGCGTTTTCACAGTCAATTTTGTTTAAGTGATTAACAATCAAATCTTTGAATACTAACCAAGTTATTAAGGAATAATAAATTTATTTAGCATCTAGGCACATTACGTTTAGTTTCAAGCAATTCCCAAGAAATAGCACCAAAAGGAAAGGAAACAAATAGAGCGAAAGGATAAACATCTACCACGATTATGAGATGACAAGGTGAAGGATACCAACATAACAAATCCAAAAGGAAATAGTACACCAATTGTGCGTCGGTCAATGGAAGCACGAGAATGTGTTCATGAGTTGACGCTCGAGCACAATGCCAATGGAAGATAGTAGAAAGAGATTTGCCTGAGATAATATTTTGGCACACTCAGCCATTGTTGACAATTCTCTTCTCTGTGATGCAGCATCAAATCGCGCCAGCAATCTGTTCTCCAACTCTGGAGTTTTAACAGAAAACAGGCAAGTTAATATTAGATTTATTTCACTTTAAGACAATTGTCTAACCACGAAATATTTTAAATAATCAAAGCAGTTTACGAAAATAACAATACCATTGCAGTAATCCTGGAGGTTAGCAACAGCAACTTCCAGCCCCCTGCTAGCAGTAGCATTTCCCACTACCGAGGACACAGCTATGCCTTGTCTTCCAATATCTTCTTCAGCAAATGACCCTTTACCAGAAAAATAATACCATAAATTCTACTTGTTCAAATCCAGGGAAACGAATAAAAAATACAGGATGGGTATTTTTTTCAATTATCAAGGCAAATTCAATGGCCAAAATGGACGACAGAGCTTAAGTTTTATCTTCATGGGATGGTGTTGGCACAAAAATCTTGCAAGACATAATAAGTGTTAGTGATGTATATCAATATTATCAGAAGGTTCATGCCATGATATTGAATTTCGTCAAACTTTGTTTCTCCAAAATTTCATTTCCCAAATCCAAGAGAACATTGAGATACATGTACTTGAGCGATTGCACTAAGCTGCATGACCGCACATCCAAGGCAAGACTCGTGTAATAGTTGCATACAGTCAAGCGCAAGATAGACAACATAATCATTAACTTTGTCGAAAGTCCCTATTCCGAAGGTAAAACCTTTCCAAGTATAACCTTATTCAACTTGTTAAACCTATTTTTTTGCTAATTTTTCATGCTCGTGAAATTCATGTACAGAAGAAAGGGTGATTTTTGAATGATTCAGCCAATATTTGTGCCTTTGAACTTGAGTTTGTGTTGTCATCATCGGGCAACAGCACTCATCATAGATTGCACAGTAATCCTCTGCTCCCTATTCCCTTTCCGGTCAGAAGCAAATGCATGATTTGTTGCTAGCCTCAAAGATACTCATTCCTTTCAATGATAGGGCATTCATACCTCCATTTACTAACCACATTTCAATCTATAAACCCACTTACCCCAGATGGCAGCACACACAACTCTTCCATTCTTTTATTATTTTGATTTAAGTTTCAACTTGTGCATCATGCTTAAAGAACAACAACAAAAATGAACAGAGCTGACGGAACTCACTTAACAGGGTAAAGGGGATGATGGCGGATCTAATTCAAAGAAAGAGTTGGCTTATATAAGAAGGAGAACACTGGCATATAAATATTTTGCTTAATAGCAAAACATAGGAGGTCGCTACTCTTTCTCTCTCTCTCTCCCTCCCTCCCTCCCTCACTCCCTCATTTCAATAGATATTTGTACAAAGGCATGCAATCGGTTGATTTCAGCAGCAGGAGCCATCGGTCAAACAACGAAGAGGCATCTCATAAAACTTTTTGCATGATTACCATTTAAAAAATAACAGAGACATAGATGCAAGCACCAGAATACTACATGATCGAGATTCCACTTACGCAATTTCTGAGCAATTGAAGCAGCCTCGGCAACACGACTGTCATCGGAGAAAAGAGATGAAAGCTCCATTAGATCACCTGGGCTGCTATTAAACTCCATCAGGTACTGCACTATGCAATAGTAATTAATGTTAACAGACTCTACCAGATGGAAACTATATGCAATAAAAGATCAAATGAAATGCACATCGAAATACCTTTATAAGATCTATTGTCTGACTTGCAGTTTCACGTTGAGAATCTGCACTCTAATAAAGAATGGTAAGTTAGTTAAGATAAGAAAAGAAAAAAGACCCCCTTTCACTTTTTGACAGGTAAGGGGGGCAATTGACTATGAACATGAATTATACTGTGACCGCAGATACAATGAACATTTAAACAGCTACACAATTATCCAAGTCTCACCTGAAGATGATCTCCGATTTTTGCAGCAGTCTGCCCAACACTGGAAATTCGGGAATCCAATCTCGCAAAGCTATCAAACAAGCCATCTACACCTTTTTCCAACTGAAAATAGGTCCGGTAGCAAAGCAAGTAAGTGCAATTGAGGTTTATGGTAACAATAAAGTTAACAAAGGCCACATGAAATGGACATGTAGAAGCTCACAGCCAAGCTTTGACGAACTAAGACAAAATCTATTGTGTGATAGGAAAATTTAATGATAATTTGCTTGATTTCAGCACTGGCACAACAGAAGGACCAAGGCCATCACACAACATACCAAGAAATCCAAGAATCACCAAATATTTAAATTTGTGTCCCTGAATTTGGAGAGCAACATAACTCCGGATTATTGTGTGCTTTTTAGGATTCAAATTGGCCTTCAAAATTATTAAAGGGTGCTGTACGTGACCTCATATCAACTAACCTCAGCAAGTGTCTTTTGGTGCTTTGAATCTTGAACTGAGACCTCCTTCTTGAGATTATAGAGTCGGCCATCAACCTGGAATGCAATTCTTGTTTTCAGATTGATGGGAGAAGATCAAAAGTAAACATGATACGATAATTTGCATCAAACTGTGAAATTGCATGATATTCCCTAAGTCATACTTGTTTTCGAAGGTCAACCAACTCCCTACAGGAATCCTTGAATAAGGTCAGAAAAGCATCAACTTCTGGAAACAAAGGAGTAGAAAGCCCTTGCGCTGATTTAGCAGCATCAGCTGAAGCTCTAAGAGTCCCATTCGGCAAAACATCGTTTGCGCCGATATTACCATGTCCTTCTGATGAATCGTTTTCCTCCTCTTGGAATGACGGGAGGAGATCATTGACCAAGTTACCGAACAATGCATCAAAGGAGAAATCCCCCTTCAAGGAAAAAATCAAAGATTTCCGGCTCACCAAATTCAGATCATCCTAGAATACACAATTCACACAAGCAAAGCACGACTCCACCGTATTTACCTTAAAGTCGTCTATGTCCAAGATAAGCGGAACCGTACTGACGGATGAAGATTTCGCACTCCTATCATTCCTGGTTCCATCCCTACTCTCCTTCATCTAGTTCACGAACCAAAAAGAAACCATCAGCACGAACACATATTCTAGCTTTAAGTCCAGTCACACAATCTCAAGCTCTCATCATGAACACAACTCCCAGCTCTAGCATCAAATTCAGCTCAACTTACTCCGCCTAATGGCCCGAGAATCGCCAAGAAACAAGCATTGGGTTCAAACTGAGCTCAACTGCTTCGAAACAACAAAGCACACAATACCCACATCACCCAAACCAGATTTTAGCCGAACCGAGACTTAAAGAACGCTACATTCAGCAGCTGCACGATCCAAACAAGCTAAAACCAATGCGTAAACGCTAGGTCTCTCCGCCGAATTGGCACGGAACGCAGAAATTGAACGGCAAAAACGGAAACCCAGGAGGCGATCTCGGCACCAGATATGAAAGCAACGGGAAAGATCAGCGTGGAAAAGGGTACTACCTCGTCGTGCTGGATGAGCTATAGAGAGAGAGAGAGCGACGAAGAATTGCCGCAGATGGATTTCACCTTCCTCCGTCCGCCGGCAGGAGCAGAT
>CM062246.1:774970-789899 GCA_031216285.1 Syzygium syzygioides
CGAGAAAGAGAAAAGGGAGAGAGGGACATACAATTTTTCCTGCGAAAACTACAATGAGAAATCGATCGATTGAGAAAATGGCGATTTCATCCTTGGGGTACTTCATGGACGAGCGAAAATTCCAAGGTCATTTATGGCATTCTCTAATTCTAAATACCAGCTGCGAATTTCGTTCGCATTTTTCCCCTTTATTTTATTTATTAATTTATTCGTTTTCTTGTTTGCTGGTTAGTGTTTTTTTAATGGGATTTGGTATTGGGCAACAATGAAAGATTATTATTATTATTATAATAAGAAAAGGTTGGGGGGTAACCATTATTAACCGACCAGCTACTTTGTTTTAACTCCTTACGTAGGTATTCAGTTGTCTCTTTGCTTATGGTCCGCCTAACAAAGGATTTTCGATCCTTTTAGGACAGGAAGAGTTTACAAGGCTGATCTTCCATTTTTTATGATATATAATCTGCCACGTGGCTCGCGCTCGGCTCATTAAACATTTCATTATTGGCTTTTAATCCCCGAAAACTTGATGGTTTATTGAGCTTAAGTTTGAGAGGAACAAAATGGGCGAAGAGAAAGTATCTCAAATGTATTCCCTAATGTTTATCTCTTTCATCTTTCTTCTTTGATTGATTGTAAATTTGATAAGAAAACTTAAAAAAAAAAAAAGGACTTACTGTTTTGAATATACCCTTTTTGACTGTCACGTCTCGTTAACTTTAAATTTGAAAAAAAAAATAGATGTAATTAAATTGATGCCCATAATTTTTATCTCCTCAACATAGCAATCCTCCATAACACAAATGGCCATTATTCACGATACCCACGAACATCTCGATCGTCATGCATACTTCCCTCTCTCCCTTCTTCTGGAGCGTAGAATCATACAAACTTATATGGAGATAATTACCAAAAAAAAAGTTTTAAATATTTTGCATGGATATCAATTTAATCAAAAATATTTTCATTAAACTAATCTAGTCATAAATCTTTTAACAATTTGCCAATACAGTTCTTTTCGCTAATTTTTGCCAGCAATTGTTGACATGGACGTGGCCGTCCTATGTGACATGATCGGCATTAGCGTGAACGATTTTTTGCACTTTTTTTATTTTTCTAAAAATTTTCAAAATTTTTTTTATTCTTTTCCTTTTTTTCTCTTCTTTCTTATTTTTTCTTGTGATTCCTTCTTCATCCACCAATCAGCATGGCTGGCAACGGTTGAACTCGTTGGTCCTCGCCTATGGCTGGTCGCATGCCATCGTTGAGACTTGGTGACCGGCGAAAGAAGAAGGAAAAGAAAAGAAAAAAATTCAAAGAACATATAAAAAAATTCAAAATTTGTTCACATCAATGTTAGCATATGCCACGTAAAATGCCCGACATCCACATCAACATTGCCAGCCAAAATTGGCCAAAATGACTACATTCATAAATCGTTAAAAAGTTTCGAAATAAATTGATCAAATTAAAATTGAATTGCCATCCGTACAAAATGTTTATAATTTTTTTGGTAATTTTCCCTAGTTATATGTGATGTTGATTATTATGATTTCCATTTTGCATATGTGCTACTTATTTATATGGAAACTGAAATGGTAAAGATGACCAAAATTAACATCGATGGAGCTTACCTGGCTGGAACAAACGTAGGTATAGTGGCAGGTGTCTGCCGCAAAATCTCTGGGAAGCTAATTGATGACTTTGCGCGATCTATCAAGACATCTTTAGCAGCTCAGGCGAAAGCACAAGCCATGGTGGAAACCCTAATGTACTTCTCCACGCAAATTGAAGTCTCACTTAAAGTGGAGTTGGACCATTTTGATCTCATAAGTGCACTCACTTGCGGAGCGCAGATGAGCTGGGAAGTACAAGGCCTTATCAAAAAAGCCTACTCGCTCCTCAAATCTTTCAAGGATATAAAGTTAGCCCATATTAATAGAGAGTCCAATATAAATGTTGATTGGATTGTTAAGGTTCAAAGTAAAAATAGATTACCTCGAAATTGTGTTTTGAACCCCTTCCCACCCCCCCCCATCTTAGAAAGCTTCTTTGTTATGAAGCAAACGAATTGCACTACAAAAAAACTAGGATTTTGCCAAGAAAATTTGAGACAAAATTTTTCGTCAGAAATTAGCGACGACTTTTGTAACGAAAACTAGATTCGTTGGAAATTAGCGATGAAAAATTTTTGATTGCAAAATTCGTCGGAAATTTGCGACGAAAAATTTTTTGTGGCAAAATTCGTCGAAAATTAGCAACGAACAATATTTCATTGCAAAATTTGTTGGAAATTTGCAACGAAAAATTTTTCGTCACAAATTTCCAACGAATTTTGCGACGAAAAGTTATTCGTGGCAAATTTGCGACGAATTTTGGCACGGAAAGTTATTCGTGGCTAATTTGCGATGAAAAAAAAATTTGTCGCTAATTTGCAACACGGAAAATAATTTTTATGATATCCATTGCCAACCCCAATTTTTCTCTCTCGACTGATTCCTCATATCCCCCTCAATGTTCTCTTTCCCTCTCTTTCGTTTGTCTCGATTTACCTATCTGCACACGTGCAAATCAATCTCGATAAAGCTTTTCCGCCAATAAGTGTTGTGGCTAATTTCGTTACTAATTGATGACGAAAACGGCTCATTGCAAAACTATTCATCATTGGATTTGTATTTTTTGGTGTTATTGAAATTTTTTTCCCTTCCTTACTGATTTGGTTGGTCACCGGAGACATCGCCGACCATGAGCGAGGTCCAGTGGATCGGCCCTCGCCGGTCCACCTCGCCAACACCCCAAGTGGGCTAGCCTCGCCATGGCCGGTGAGCTCAAGCTCGCCGGCCATGGCGAGCTCGGCCGTCGCCAGTGCCGGCGAGGGCTAGCCTTGCATGGGCTAACGGTAAGGGCCGAGCTCGTCATGGCCAACTAGCTCGAGATTTGGACGAGCTCGGCCTCTCCAGTGCCAGTGAAGGCTAGCCTCGCATGGGCCTCGCCATGTCCGGCGAGCTCGAGCTCGAGCTTGCCAGCTATGGCGAGCTCGGCCCTCGCTAGTGCGAGCGAGGGCTAGCCTTGCATGAGCTGACGGCGAGGGCCAAGCTCGCTATGACCGGTGAGTTCGAGCTCAGCCCTCGCTAGTACCAGTGAGGGCCAGCTCGCCATGGCCGGCGAGCTCGAGCTCAGCCTTTGCTAGTGACGATAAGGGGCAACTCGCCATGGCCAGCGAGCTTGAGCTTATCAGCCATGGCGAGCTCGGCCCTCGCAGTGCCGGCGAGGGCCAGCCTTGCCGTCGGCGAGGTCGAGCTCGCCCAGAACTTGCCCGAGCAAGCTCGACAGCCATGGCGAGCTCGAGCTTGCCGATCGCCAAACTGGTGATCAGCCAAGAAGAATGGAAAACAAATAAAAAGAAATGGAAAAGAAAAAGAAAGAGAAAAAAATAAAAAAATAATTAAAAAATGCATCTTAAGTAATTTGTTTTTATTTTAGATACGTGTCCATTTGAAGGTCTCGCAATCCAAGTGAACGTTGTAATTCTCATCAAATTGACTACTTTTTACTACAAAGATTTCAATCAAATACTTGGTAAGTCTTCTTGACATGGTAATTTTTTTCATTTTTTTCAATTTAAAAGTAATTATTTCGTAAACAAATTATTTTTAGAAATTTATGGTTTTAATTAACAATATTAAACAATAGATATGATATTTTTAATATTTTACAAGAATTTTTTATTTTTATACAGACATAATGCAAAAAGACAGGAGTTGGATATATAATAAGAATTTATCTGGACGTCGAGGATTGATCGATGAGTTTCGTATCGAGTTGAAACTATTTTTGGACTTTGCTAGTAGTAAATATGAGTTCATTGATGGAAATAAGTTAAGGTGTCAATGTAAAAAGTGCAGTAATGGAAAATTTCAAAACATTGATAAAGTTAGAAAATATTTTTGTAGATTTGGGTTTACTCTGAACTACTATAATTGGACTTGTCATGGTGAACCATTTATATCTGATGACGGATATCGAAGAAACGACCAATTTTTAGTTAGGGAAGAATGTAGCTATTATGACTAATTAAATCCATACTAGAGGATGGTGTTTGATGAAGCTGGTCATAATTTTATTTCAGAATCGAATCATGCAAGTACTAGTTTTACTCCTATACTCGAACAGGTAGGAACTAGTCATGCATCATAATTGGAAAAGATAGGAATTACAGGTTTTGATGAGAATATGTGTGATGGAACTTTTCAATCTAATCAGTTATGGGAAATGTTGAAAATAGCGGATGAACATTTATGAGCAGATTGTGACAACCACACGAAGGTATCAGCGACAGTAAAACTGTTAAATATCAAGGTAGAGCATAATGTGTTAATGGATTGCTTCAACTCTTTTGTTGAAATAATGCGGGAAACAATGCCTCGTAATAACATCATGCCAATTGACTTTTACGATATGAAAAAACTAGCGAATAACTTAGGTCTTTCAGTTATAAGAATTGATGTATGTAGTAAGGGTTGTATGTTATATTAAAGAGATGATGAAAATGCAGAATCTTGCAAATTCTGTAGCCAACCTAGGTACAAGATTAATAGGAGGCAGGGTTGTAATCAGAAACGTAGACCATATAAGCAAATATTTTATTTGCCATTAATCCCCAGATTGCAAAGGTTTTATGTGTCTCAAGCCACTGCTGAATACATGACTTGGCATGCAAATCATAAAACAGAAGAGAGTCTAATGTGTCATCCTTCATATGCAGAGGTATGAAAATATTTTGATAGTACATACCCCGAGTTTGCGATAAACCCTCGAAATATTAGGTTAAGTCTGTGTGCTGATGGATTTGCCCCATTTGAGAAATCAGGAAAAAGTTATTCATGTTGGCCAGTTATCTTAACTCCGTACAATCTTTCACCCGGTATGTGCATGAAGACACCTTGTATGTTTTTGATATTGATCGTGATTCGCTTGCAAAATCCAAAAAAGTTAATAGACATTTATATGCAACCATTAATTAAAGAGTTACAACGGCTATGGGATGAACGTGTCCCTACGTTTGACGCTTCTACCGATCAAACATTTGTAATAAAGGCTGCTCTTCTTTGGATAATAAATGACTTTCCAGCTTATGGAATGTTATCTGGATGGAGTATAGTCGGGATCTTAGAATGTCCGATATATATGGAGAGATCAAAGTCATTCAAATTAAAACATGATAAGAAGCCCAGCTATTTTGACTGTCACAGGCAATTTTTATCGCTAAATTATACATTCAGAAGGAATAAAAAGAGTTCATCAAGAATAGGATCGAAAGAACACATCCACTATTGAGGTTGATCGATGATCAAATTTGGAAGCAAGTGCAGGAGTTTCCAATTGTTTGTTGAAAACCCTCACGGCACAATTATTGCGTACAGAAGTATACATAAGTGGACTAAACGCAGTATATTTTGGGATCTACCATATTAGAAGGCCCATCTTATTCATTATAATCTTGACGTCATGCACACAGAGAAGAACGTTTTCGATAATGTCATAAATACTATGATGGATGTCACTGGAAAAATAAAAGACAACTTAAACGCAAGAAAAGATATGAAAGATATTTGCGATCGGCCAACACTAGATGCGAATGCAAGCAGCAGGGACCAAAACCATAAGCAGTTTATATATTGGACAAGGAGCAGAGATGGGTTGTTTGTCAATGGTTGAAATCAGTGCGATTTCCTGATGCATATGTTTCGAATCTTGGGAGATGCGTTAATTTGAATGAATGCAAGTTGACAGATCTGAAGAGTCATGATTGTCACATTTTTATGGAAAGACTAATTCCAATAGCCTTCAAGGAACTTCTACCAAACTTTGTTTGGGGCACCATTATAGAGTTAAGTAATTTCCTACATGATATTTGCTCAACAGCATTAAAAGCATCATATATGGAGAAACTAGAGAGAGATATTCAAATTATTCTTTGCAACTTAGAAAGAATATTTTCTCCATCGTTCTTTGATTCAATAGAGCGTCTCTTAGATCACTTATTTTATGAAGCCAAAGTTGCAGGTCCCATCCAATTTCGATGGATGTATCCATTTGAAAGGTAAGTTTTTTTTTAAATAAAATTTGAAATTACTTCATTATATATTATGTTCCGATAAATTTTTTTCTATTGCAACTAGATTCTTATATCATTTGAAGAAAAAAGTGAAGAATAAGGCATGTGTCGAAGCTTCAATTTGTAATGCATATATTATAAAAGAAGTGACAACATTTGCATCATACTATTTTGAGCCGCACGTGCAGTGCAAGAGGTGGAGAGCAGGAAGAAATGATGAGGGCCCCATTGATCCTAATTGCAAATCATTCTCTATTTTCAATTATTTAGGTCGATCAAGCGGCACATGTAAGTTTCGTCACTTAACAGGTGAAGAAAAGCAGGCAGCCTATACATATATTTTATTGAACTATCCAGAAGTTGAGCCATACTTCAAGGAAGTGTACATTTATAAGTATATATATTGTGTACCAAATATTTGCTAATATATAAATGGTATTTGTTAATAGGATTTTTCAAAATTCAATATTTAGACTACCACAAAATAAGTTTGACCGTTTGTGCGATGAACAATTTGCAACATGTTCAAAACATATGTAAGTTGTATATGAACGAAATCCAAGTTATTCGTCCCTAATTTCGTGGGAAATTGGTTATGCCACGAATTTTGCCACAAATAATTAGTAACGAATTTATCCACGATTTTTCCAACGAATGATTAGCGACGAATTTTGCCACAAATTTTGCAACGAACTTTGCCACGAATTTAGCCACGAATTGATTTTCGTCACAAATTATCAAGGAAAATTCAAATTTTTTGTCGCCAAAATTTGCAAAAAAAAATTTGCGACAAATTTTTTTGTTCGTCACTAATTTCGTGGGAAATTCATTTGCCATGAAATTTGCCACGAATAATTAGCGATGAATGTTGTCATGATGTTTACAACGAATAATTAGCGACGAATTTGGCAATGAATTTTGCAAATAATTTAGCGACAAATTTATCTACGAATTTTGCCACGAATTTTTTTTCGTCGCAATTTACCAACGAAAAATTAAAATTTTTTGTCCCAAAAATTTCCGACGCCAAATTAGCGACAAATTTTTTTTGTCGGAAATTCATTTTGCCACGAATAATTACTGACGAATTTTGCCACGATTCTTTCAACGAATAATTAGCGAAAAATTTTGCAACGAACTTTGCAATGAATTTAGCCACGAATTTTGCCACAAATTTTGCAACGAGAAATTTTGTCGCAAATTACCAATGAAAATTGAAATTTTTTGTTGCAAAAATTTGCAAGGATGAATTACCGACGAATTTTTTTTTTGATAACTGAGATGTCCACGCGGCCGGTAAGCTAAGGCTCAAACCAACGGTGATACCTGACTAGTCCTTGAGAGGGGCTAGCGCAGCATCCCACTACCACGACCCCCCACTTAAATCACCAATGGACGAATTTGAACTCAGGACCTCTCGTGAAAAGAACTGAGCACAAACCAACGCGGCCACCGATGGGTGGGTATCGACGAATTTTTGTTCGTCGCTAATTTTGTTGGAAATTCGTGGCAAAACCCTTCTTTTTTTGTAGTGTTGTATCCACGTACTTGTTTCCAGTAATGAAAATCCTTTCCTTTTTCTAACCAAAAAAAAAGTGAGTTTCGTCAAGCATTTTATTGAGTGAGCTTAACGAGATAAGTACATTATTATGACCCGATTTGGGCCATTCGTTTTTTCAAGTATAAGCTGAAATTTTTGCTAGTGTCGACAATATCTTACATTTTTAGGGCAAGTTTTTACACTCACGGTCTTTATGTTGAGAATCTATCCTTTTTGGCATATCCAAACATTCAAAACATTCAACCTCAAACAAGAGTTAAGTGTCAAACTTTGAAGAACAAAGAGGCCCAGACAAATGAAATGCTCGGAAGAAAGGCTAATTAGCTAAAAGATTTGCTCAAGAACGTTAGATGAGCCCATCTAACCGATTTCTTCTAAAGATTTTGTGTACTAAAACATATGGATGTGGACCTAAGTAAAGTCCTTAAACTGCTTTGTCTGAACTCTGGGACATTACAATTTGAGGATGTTCCCTAGGGTGGGGGGAAGAAAAACTTTCCCCCAATAAGAGAGGCTGAGTGTGCGTGTATTTGTACGTTAAAATAAGGAATGCAGTCCTATTGACTCACTAGATACATACATCTAGACAGGTGGGGCGACTCCAGTAAAAAATTTCGAATTCCCCTACCTTGGTGAGGTACCTCAAACAGAGAATTAAATTTCAAACTTTGAAGAATAAAGAGAAAATTGAAACCTTATAGGGCCAGACAAATGAAATGACCGGAAGAGTGGCTAAGGGTGCGTTTGGCAACGTGCCAAATAGTAAAAATTTCTGTTCTTTTGTTCCCAGAAATAGTTTGGGAACAGAAATGCGTTTGGTAAACGCACTTGTGCCCGGGCACATTTTTACAAAAATTTGTGCCGAGAAACAGTTTTGGACGAGAAACAAGAAGTAAAAAAAAGTTGCTTCTTGTTTCTCGGCACAATTTTGAGAATCAGTTTTTTTTCTTTTCTTTCTTTTTTTTTGTTTTCTTATTTCTGATTGGGTTTTCTTCATTGGCCATGGCCGGTCGCCGGCGACCGGCACCGGCGGCCGGCGGCCGGCCACAGCCCAGGGCCGGCGAGGGCGTCACGGCCCTCGCCGGCCGCCGGCGGAGGCGAGGGTCGCCCTCGCCGGCGAGGGCGAGGGCTGGACCCTCGCCGCCTGGGCGAGGCGGCCTCGCCCAGATCGGGCGAGGCCGACCTCGCCGTCGCGACCCACGGCGAGGTCGGCTTCGCCGTGGGTCGCGACGGCGAGGCTCGGCCTCGCCCAGATCTGGCGAGGCCGAGCCTCGCCGTCGCGACCCACGGCGAGGCCGACCTCGCCGTGGGTCGCGACGGCGAGCCTCGGCCTCGCCCAGATCTGGCGAGGCCGAGCCTCGCCGTCGCGACCCACGGCGAGGTCGGCTTCGCCGTGGGTCGCGACGGCGAGGCCGAGCCTCGCCAGATCTGGCGAGGCCGAGCCTCGCCGTCGCGACCCACGGCGAGGTCGGCCTCGCCGTGGGTCGCGACGGCGAGGCCGAGCCTCGCCAGATCTGGCGAGGCCGAGCCTCGCCGTCGCGACCCACGGCGAGGTCGGCTTCGCCGTGGGTTGCGACGGCGAGGCTCGGCCTCGCCAGATCTGGGCGAGGCCGAGCCTCGCCGTCGCGACCCACGGCGAGGCCGACCTCGCCGTGGGTCGCGACGGCGAGGTCGGCCTCGCCCGATCTGGGCGAGGCCGCCTCGCCCAGGCGGCGAGGGTCCAGCCCTCGCCCTCGCCGGCGAGGGCGACCCTCGCCTCCGCCGGCGGCCGGCGAGGGCCGTGACGCCCTCGCCGGCCCTGGGCTGTGGCCGGCCGCCGGTCGCCGGCGACCGGCCATGGCCAAAGAAGAACAACACAAAAAAGGAAAAAAAATTAAACAATTCAAAATATTATTAAAATATTATTTGGGAACATAAATTTTGTGTAGTTTCCAAACGCATTTCTATTCTTTTCTACTCTAGGAATAGAAATTTTAGACAGTTTATCAAACACCTTAAAATACTCAGAAATTGTTTCCGGGCACAGAATCAAAAAAAACCATTTCTGTTCAGAAATTGTGCCGGGGCAGAGAATGGTTCTCATGCGCACCCTAAAAAGATTTGCTTGATGAGCCATCTAACTCGTGTTTTTAAAAAGATTTCGTGTACTAAAACACACGAATTGACTTCTTTTAAATTGATGACCGCGAAAAAGCAGGACATTCATACTTGTGGCGGGGCTGGGGGGCTATGTGAAGTGTTTTCTTCCGGCAAGAAAATCCAAATTTCTTCAAGATTCTGCCTTTTTCGTTGGCCATTAGCATCCAATTCTGGTATGCGTTGTGACTCTATATTGGTGGAAACAGCTAAGAACCACCCACAAAGATGTCAGCCACCGGCTACCTTTTTTTGTCTTTGCAACTTTGTGATATTTCGAATTTCTATTTATTTTTGAAATTTATAAAATATGTATTTCGTTAATGCTCTTATAATAAAATTTCGCTCAAAATTGATCATTCTTAGGTTATTTTTAAATTAGAAATTTCGTCAGAATCGCACTTGATCGAATTTAGCTGTTATTTAGAGCCCAAACTTTAATGTCGGATTTTTCAAAGTTTCGCGATAAATTTAATTGAACGGTATCGATTTTATTGTGGGCAGCCTCGATATTGCCCAGAATAAGTAAAAAGTGAAATTTGGACCGATTATGAATTTGAACAAGTAAAATTCTCTCGTAGTGTATTTTAGTTATTATCTTTTGATTTTTTTTTCTAATTCATTAATTAAGATTTTCGTGAATCTTTAAACCAACTTTGAGCTCGAATATGGGCTGTCGGATCGCACTCAATTATATTTGACTTTTTCTTTTCTCTCTCTCCTCTCTGTCGCACGCTTCCTTCCGGTCATGTCTCCTCGCGCTCACGTCCCCTCTCTCTCTCTCTCCTCCTCCTTTTATTCTTCCTTTTCTTTTCTTTCTTCCTTCTTTTCTCCTTTCTTCTTCTCCTTCCTCCTCCCCCTTCACCGCCGCTGCCCTGCTTCCCTTCTGGCCGAGCGCGCCACCGTTGCTCGTCGGTCGTCCGCCGGAGCCGCCGCTCGCCGGTCACCCGCTAGCCACCACTGTCACCTCCGACCCCCCCTGTTGTGGTCGAGCTCCCCCTTTCCCCTCCGGTGCGCGCCTTTTGCTCGCCGCCCGGCCACCGAGCGCCGCTGTCCAGTCGCCGCACGCCGTCCGCCAGTCGCCACCCGGCGACCGCCGCTGCTGCTGCTCGCAGCTCGCTCCCGACCGACTCCCCTTCCCCTGTTTTGTCGCCAGCCATCGCCGCGCCCGACCGACCGGTCGCCGCCGTCGCTGCTGGCCACCGCCGCCCTCGCCGGCTCATCGCCGCCACCCAACTCCCCCCCAGCGGCCGTCGCTGCTACTATTCCGGTGTGACCTCCCTCTGCCACTCTGTCCCCTGTTCCGCATTTCCCCTGTCCTGTTCCTGTCGCCCGTCTGTCCGCCGTGCACCGCTGCCGCTCATCCGGCCGTCGCGCACCCCAGCCTGGAGCCACCGTCCGTTGCTTCTGACCCCCCTGGCCCGACTGTTTCCCTCTCCCTTGGTCTCCCGAAGGACCCAGCCGCACCTGAGCAGCCCATCGCTACGCGTCGCCTTTGTCTCCATTCCTGTCGCCGTCGCTGCCCAGTCGACGCTGGAGTTGCTGCTGTTCCAGCGAGGTCCCTGCTACTCGCTGTTGCTATTGCTTCTCACCGCCGTCCGTCCGTCCCCGCTGCCGTGGCCGTTACCCCCCTTGCTGCCCTTGCCCTATTTTCTTGCTTCGGGTTGAGGTAAGCGACACCCAAACCTAGACTTGCTTAGGGGTCGTTTGAGGTGGAAATGGGGCTGATTAGGGGCTGTTCGGGATTGATTTGGTGGCCGTTTAGCGCGGTTTGGCGACGAAATTATTGGCTGGTTCGGGCCGAGTGAATGGGTCGGAACGTAGGCTGAATCGAGGTGGTTTATTGCCGATTTTATGGCTGGTTTGGAAGTAGTATAATGCTGGAAAATTTTGTCAAGTTTATTGATTTTTCGTGTGTGATTCAATGTCCGACTTGGCGATTGTTCGTGTGGTTTATATGTGACTGATTTGGAGGTCAATTTGGGGCCGTCATTGGGCGAGTTGTTGGCCGGTTTTAAGGCCAAGTTAGGGGTTGTCACAAGTCGAGACATTAGCTAGGCCAGGGGACTAATATTGGACAAGTTTTGGAGTAAAATGTGGACCTTGTTATATCGGTATGGCGAGCTAAGTGTGATTGGTGGTTATTCGAGCTATGGGCTGATTCAGTGCTTGATATAATGTGCTCACGTGATGATTTGATGACAAGTAATGGCTGATCTTGATTAATTGTTTGTGAGTGTGCGAGTGTGACTTTAATTAGTGGAACTATGGCCTCTTTGGCATAAGTATGGCGAATTGTGTTGTAGTCGTTTGGAAATGGTTGCGTGATATTTGATTATGTGAAAGGTGTCGTAATTGATTGAATAATGTGGCGTATACGCTTGTCTGAATGGCCTGAGGTGGGTTTACGCGGGTCAATGAAACGAAAGTTAGGCCTGAGGCGTGTTTACGCAGGTCATTGAAAATAAAGATGGGCATGAGGCGTGTTGATGTGGGCTATGAGAGTGGGCCTGAGACGTGTTGACGCGGACCGTGGGAAAGAACTTGAGGCGTATTTACTCGGGTCGTGAATAGTTGGATGGACATGCATGTGAAATGTGTTTGATTGAATTGGGTGAACGCATGTGTGTATGGCTTTCGAGTGATTGTGATGTGTTCTTGGAAAATTATTACTTACAGTGATTTGACTAATATGCAGAGTTGGCGCATGATTAGAAGCGAGGTACGTATATTTATGTGATTTTTAGTATGTCGATGGTTAGATTGCATGTTGAGATTTGTCTGGGTACGCATTGGCCTAGGTGAGGTTTAGGTTGTCTGCTTATTGAGATTTATCTCATTCTCGTTGTTAAACATTTTCAGGTTTGAAGTGACAAATAGTCGTCATATGCGGTTTGAAGACCAGAAATGATAGTGGACATCGATGTTGCTTCCCTTCTTGTATGCCCCCTTTTTATATAGTGTAATAGACTATCCAACCACCGTCCCCTTTTGTTGAACGTGGTTTGTTCGTTAGTAGCTAGAGTTGTTATGGCGTAAATGAAATTATTGTTTTGTGCTATCCTTCTATCATTATCTTTTGTGTGGGTTATTTTATTTCTGTTTCCGCTTGCGTTTGTCTTCGCGTGTTTCATTTGGGTCGGCGACGTATCCTGGGACATCGCGTTCAATACGATCGTCGAAGGAGTGTCGCGAGCCCGTTGGGGTTCAGGACGTGACAAACTCTCAAAGTCTGCATCTCCTGGTTCTTCGGGGCGAAGCTTCTCTGATGCCACATTGCCAGTAGCACCATTATCACATGTTTTGTGAAAATCCCCTGCTCTGTCTTGAGGAAAAATGCTTATCTTCTCCTAAGGGGTAGAAGCAAGGTCGGATAGTCGGGTTTCCATGACGTGCCAATTCTTATAGGTCTTATATGGGTTTCGGGTGTTGACATTATTGGGCGAGTTCGGAATCTTATTCTCTGGACTTACAAGATTTCAAATGGGTTGGGAATTTTTGCTTAGTCTAGTGATTGGAAGTCCACAAAGCTGCCCTTGCTTTTGCTCTTTCGAAAAACTTAAATTGCTTGTGTAGTTTCGTAAATCCTAGAACACGTTATTCATTAAAGTGTAATGTTCTCTTTGCAACGAGGCCAAAGACCATTATTTCGGGCCTAATTTCTCTTTTTAGGTCTTAAATCTTTATGATTGTTTAATCTTAAAACTTTTACAATCTTGTATTTAAAATCTACCAACCTTCAATTTTGGATATATGGGGTGATTTATTACATATTTGGTAAGAGAACTTGTTATCTAAATGATACAATCACTGACTCGACTTTGGAGTTGTATGTCAAACCGAGCTCCTGATATAGGACGGATCAGGAGAATAATTGAGAGTTACTGAAACAGGTTCAAGATAGGGCCAATCGTTCACTATACCCCGCTTCCATTCTTTATTCTCTTTAACCGCTCCCCTCTAGTCAATCAGCATACCATTCCTATGTGTGAAAAGCATATGGAATTGTTGAAATGTTGGACACAAAAACCTAATTTATTAGGTGGAATGAAACTACGTGAATACTACAAGGCCCAATCAAACACAATAGTCAAGTAATGCGGTGCGATTTTCTTTTAACATCTATTCTCATGTGTAAGTACATTTAGAACCGTTTGAAAGAACAGTATGTAAAATAGTCAAGTGTGTCTAACCAAAAAAATAAAAAGAATAGTCAAAAAATGGGGCACGAATGATCAATGCCAAAACACTTTAGTGGGAGTTATTTACAAATGATCTTCCCAACACTTTTGGGTTACATGTTTTAACACGATTTCGCCACCAACCAGCGCTAGATTATAAAGATGCAAAGAATTTTATCTCTTTCTTACGGCATTCTAGTCTCAATGAAGTCATGGAAGACACGCAAGCATTGACGCTTGACCTTCCAACAACTCATTACGATTTTTTATTATTTTTTGGTCTTAACTCCGTGCGAATTGAATAGCGGTCTTTTCATTCATCTTTCGTTCGCATTGGCCCGCCGGTGCAAATCAACCGCTGCTTATTAAATAGGGGGCAATCTCCGGAATTATATCTCAAGATTTATCCTGAAAGAAAAAAGAGTTAATATCTCGAAAAATCTTAAATTGATACATTTGTGATAATTTTACTTTAAATTATTTTTTTAATCATAAAAAATTCCAAACTAATACATTTGTGATAAATCTACCCTAAATAATTTTTTTGATCATAAAAAACCTCAAATTGGTATACATGTGATAATTTTACCATGAACTAATCTTTTAATATTTTTTTTTTCGAATTTTTTTATTTTTTCTTTACTTATTTTTTCCTTTCTCTTCAACATCTGGCTGATCGACCAACGATCGGCCAAAGGCGAAAGCCGGCGAGGTCGGCCCTGCCGGCCACTGGCGAGGCTCGACCTCGCCAGATCTAGCAGGGGCCCGGCCCCGCCAGCCACTAGTGAGACACGACCTCGAGGCGTTGGATAAATAAAAAAATTGGAAAAATAAAAAATAATATTAAAAAATTAGTTCATAGTAAAATTATCGCATAAATACTAGTTTGGGGTTTTTGGTGGTCAAAAAAATAGTTCGGGGTAGATTTGTCAT